>APFE031233448.1:0-11355 GCA_000404065.3 Pinus taeda | reverse complement strand
TGACTCACCCAACTACCAATCTCTCTGACTCTCGACTCATGCTTGGCTCCTTTTTCACAAAGTTCTCAAACTTAAAATGTTTTTCGAACTTATTTTAGGCAATACATACCTACATTTTAAGCTTTTTTATTGTGTGTACAATACTTTTCCTCACCTCATATGAGCTCATGGGTTGTAAATCCAAGCAGATCTAAACCCTAGATGACCTCTCTCAAACATGAGGACTTAGTCATCCATGCCTAAACATCAACTTTACTTGTTGAAACGCGCAATAAATACTTATTCCCTAGACTTCACTAAACTATCATAAAAGCCTCATGTCACTGCATTTAACCATTAAAATGCATGAATATCATACAAATGAACATAACCCAAAAGGTTATATGGAATTTCAACTAGCTCCCTATTTACTTATACATAGATTATGCAACTAAGTTCATTCATTCCTTACAACTCGACACACACAAAGCATAGGAATATAAAAAATAGCATTACATGCCCAAAACCATGTCTACTCATTACAAATCAACATTCACATGGCATAGAATATAAATAAAAACAATATTTTTCATGATACCATATTCATTGATTTAGTAAAATAACATCACAAGAACAAAACATAAAAAACACATATCTTATAAGGATGCATGACAACTGATATTGGGATTTCAAATCTCCACCCAAGCTTAGGAAGACTGCAATGCAATATTTCTTGCAGTCAACCAACCTTGAGCCAAATTCCATAGCTTAAGGATAATTTCTTTAGATAAACCACCATATCTCCTCATCGCACTAGGGAATACAAAGATATCACCATCTCCACTCTTGTAACCAAACCAGGGAATCCAAAGATATCAATATCTCCACCCTTGTAACCAAAGTACATAATTCAGAGATATCACCATCTCCACCCTTGTAACCAAACCAGGGAATCCATAGATATCAAAATCTCCATCCTTGTACCCAAAATAAAGAATCTAGATATATCGTAATCTCTACCCTAGTAACCCAGGCAACAATTTTTTAGTGACTCCACCCAAATCCGGGAATCCAGAGTTTATTGAATGTGATTGCTGGCCTGAAAAAAGGTATGGGAAGACATCATGAACTCTATTTTACTAAGAACCCAGAGGAACATGGTCTTCACCCAAACTAGGAATCTAGAGAGCCTCTGAACTTCACCAATGAGAGATCCACTATGCCCTCTTCCTACACTAAAAATCGAAATTCCTCCTCTAGCAACCCACTAGACAACCAGTGCAGGTTGTTGTAGCCTTGTTTCCTCCACACTACTCTCATAGTTTTTGCACTATTTTTCCTCTCAATCTCTTGTCCCTTTTTTTGGGAGGCCCTCCCCATGGAATTCCAACACTGTTGTTGCAACCATATACTAGTGGATGGTTGTGCGCTTAACCAATATAACCACTCTGCTAGCACAGTCCACCATAATTTAATTTGTGTCCTCTTTCCCTTGTAGATTTTTCCAAAGAGGTATGTTTCTCATATTTTCTTTATCCAATTGAAGTCAAGGTATAATCAACTCATTTAAGGCACCATAAAATTTCCCATGACCTTCATTAATAACCATATTCTTGCAACTTCCCAAGAAATCTTCCTCTGCAACCTTTTGAAATCCATGTCCCAATATATGAACTAGTTTTTAATTTTTTAAAAAATGGATACATTATTTACAACATGGAAATTTGTTAGGCTATCACAAACCCCACCCCCTTGGAGGAACATTTTCCTTGGTGTTCTATATCCAAACACATTTACAACTATGCTTTAAACTAAGAACAAAACCCTTAAGAGTTTTATATGCATAGCTCTGCATAATCATTTATAGAATTATTTACATTTGATTAGCCAACAAAAAAAAATGGATATGTTGCCCACATGTGGCTTCCTTGAGTTGAAAGTTCCTCCACTACACTTTTACTTTCTCGATTACGCAATTATGGAGCATGAGATACCTCTGATATAGGATGCGTAGAGGTTCCAGCTGGAACTTTCCCTCTAGTTCTACTTAGAACACTGACCAATCAATCCCATGATTAACATCTTGCATATACGATTTGAGTAAAGAAACAAGGAAAACATTATGAAATTTTATTGTTGGTAGAAGGGCCAAATTATAGGCCACTCACCCTATCCTTTCAAGCACTTCAAATGGACCACAAAATTGTGGTGTCAACTTGGCACATGACCCAATTTTTAGAGAGATTCTTTTGGGTATAACTCATAGGTAAGCATGAACTCCCACTTTAAATTCCTTATGCACCCTATGTTGGTTTGCATAGCTATTTTTCATATATTGAGCCACCTTTAAATTCTTCTCGATGGTCACCATTTCCTGCTCCATCCTGAGCATGTCATGCCCAATGAGAACATTATTCACTAGATCACTCCAGCTGATAGGAGTCTTACATCTCCTCCCATAGAGAACCTCGAATGGACTCATTTTCAAGGATTCAAGGTAACCATTATTATAAGAAAATTCAATGAGTGGAAGATATTCTTCCCACTTCCTTGTTTAGTGCATGGCATACATTTGAAGCATGTCCTCCAATATCCTATTTGTCCTCTTTGTCTACCTATTTTTTTGTGGATGGTATTTCATACTTGAATGAAGAATTTGTCCTAAGTTAACAAGCAATTCCTTCCAAAACTTGGAAGTAAACTTTGCATCTAGGCTAAGATAATTCTCTTGGGTAATCCATGCACCTCACAACTTCTTTTATAAAAATTTGATCTACGTTACTTGTGGTTTAAGTCAATTTACCAGCCACAAAGTGAGCAACCTTGCTCAATTTGTCAACCATGACCATGATGACATCATGTTTCTTAGCTATCTGTGGAAAACCTATGATAAAATCCATTGAGTTTACTTCCCACTTCCATTATGATATGAGAATAGGCTGTAATAATCCTACTGGATGTCTACACTCATCTTTTACTTACTGACATAATGCACTTTGAGATAAAATCAACCACTTCCTTTTATAAATCTAGCGAATAGTAAAAAAAAAAATTGGCTATTAAGGTCTTTTGGTATCGTGGTTTTCTTGAATATGGATTTTTATGAAATTCTTTTAATATGATCTTCTTCAAGTTGTTCTTATTTGGCACATAAATTCTAGTTTTAAATTTGATTAGTCCATGCTTTGTGAATTGAAATTTCTTCTTTCTCATCTTCTAACAATTATTGTAGCTTTTATTTTATTTCTTGATATTTGTCATCTTTTTGTCCTGCAATTTTAATTCTTTCATTGAGATTCGTCCCATGGGAACATATGGCTACGTCATGGGCTATCTGAATTCACTTATTGAGCACATCAACAATGCAATTTTCCATCCCTTTTATGAATTTAATTTTGAAATAAAACTTAGTAGTTGTGGCCAACCATCTAGCCTAACTAACATATAACTTTGGCTGATCAAATAAATATTTTAGGCCTCCATGGCATGTCATCAATATGAATTTTCTTCCAATGAGAAAATGTCTCCACATTTTTAATGTGTGAATGATAACCGTAAGTTCCAAACAAAGAGTCATGTAATTTTGCTTGTCCTTCTTTAACTTTCTTTATTCATAGCACACCACTTGGCCTTCCTGCATCAAGAATCCACCAAGTCCCTCCTTGTAGGCATCTATGCAAACCAAAAATTCCTAGTCTGGGTCCTCTATTCTTAACACCAGTGCATGTGTAAGCAAGTGATTTAGTTGTTCGTAGCTTGCAACACATTCAATTGTCCATTCAAATTCCTTCCCTTCTGCGATATTGTGATTGAGTACCCAATCTTGGATAAGTTCTTAATGAATCTTCTGTAATAACCTTCTAGAATCAGAAATGATCTAACCTTGGCCACATTCTTTAGTGTTAGCCATTCCATAATGGCTTTAATTTTCTCTGGGTTAACCATTATGCCCTCCTTTAAGACCACATGTCTTGAATATTGAATTTGGGACTAAAAGAATTCACATTTACTAAGTTTTGCATAAAGCTTAGGCTCTCTCAACAGTTGTAGCATAACTGCCAAGTGTTTCTCATGTTCCTCTTTGTTCTTTGAATAAACCAAAATATCATCAACAAATACCAATACAAATTTGTTAAAGAATGGACTAAATATGTTGTTCATCAGGCACATGAAGGTTGTTGATTCATTAGTTGTTGGAATTGATGTCAATAAGTCATCTACAGGATGATGCAAAGGTATTTGGTTAGATAATTCCTTATGATGAAGACATGAAGATTGCAGAGGAGCTACAAGAGGTTGGACAAGGTCTATATAATTTGTAGAATATTAGACAAGGTTTGGAGAAGCTTAACTGTGAAGTTATGAGCATAAGTTTGGGTAATGCAGGTTTCTATGTAGAAAACCAAGTTATAGTGTGCCTCACAGAGTAGAAACCTGAGTTATAACATAATTTTTGAATGGATAGGGTGTGTCATTGTCTATAAGGGAAGAAAAACAAAAAACCTTAGGGAAGAACAATGGAATTTCCTAAGGTATTCACATGTGGAAGGTTGTGCAATGTATATTTGATCCTATAAAATATTACCATCAACAAAACACTAGGTTTTCCCATGGTAATATTGAGGAAAATAAGTTATAAAAGGGTAAGTTGTTTGATCAGTCAAGTGTGTATTTGGATGAGTCATTTTCGCTCTATCTTAGAACAGGTATTTTCACCAATGGGAGAGGGTTAAGGCTTAAGCCACCTTAAGGTTTAGTAATATGATGATATGGTAAATATTTCTCAATATATCTCAGATTATGTGATTGGAATTCATCTAATTTTATCTCATCGGAGCGCAAGTCATGCATCAATATGATATATGAGTTTAATTCTTTGAGGGGAGAATATGAATACAATTGTTGCTTGAATAAGCACGTAGAAAGAAAATGTCTCCTTACAATCTATCTTGAATAAAAAAGTTTCCTTGATTTTTTTGTGCATCATGGTTAGCACTAAAAGGTCTATAAACTTGTGTGCACCATCATTCCATAGAAATATTGATCAATTGTGCACTCCTACAATGTTTACCAATAGGCCTTGTGTCTTGTCACAAAGATGTTGATGATTGTTCTTCATTGCAAAGGGTGTATATGTGTAAATGGGTATATATATCTAACAATGTGTGCATAATGAAGGAAAAAGTTGTTTTTGCAGATTATTCTTTCAGTAGGGTCTACTCATAGATCAATATGTGCACACTAGTAGTTCAATTTCTGAGTTTGTACACATAGTGAATCAAGGTTGAATATTTTTTTCATGAATTTACATTGACCTTTTTTCTAAGTACACGAGAAAGATATCTATATGGTGAGATAGAGGTTAATGTGTGAAGTTGTTTCTTGTTTTAACGAATGAACATTTTCATGGTTTCCTTGTAATTTGATTTACTACTTAGAGTTTACGAGATTGTGTAAGAGTTTCATAGAATGACTCTCATTTTTGATATATTGATCTACTATAGATAGATTTCCATTGACTTGTTGCAGAAGATGAATAGGTAGAGAAAAGTTTTAATTGCTTGATTTATACTTGAATGGGATATTTGTGATGCCATTATTTGATTTGCGAAGAGCTTAAATGCAGTACTTGTGACTGAGTATGGTGTATACTGAAACTAGTGAGAGACTTCTATTTGACAGAGTTTACTCTTACATTTCATTAACCCTCATGTATGCATTACCTTGTATTCCTAAAGGAATGCAGTTATAGAGAGACCTTCGCAGGTTGAGAGACAATTTTTGATAGATCTATGCTTGTTTGCATTGGATATTTATCTATTACTATTGTAGAAGGGTTTTATGCACATGAAAGAGGCTTGTTTACAACCTTATTTGGACATAAACATACAAATCAATTATGCATGCAAGATTGATGAAACTTTTGTTTGTCCTTTGTATGGTGGCTTGTTGCAGAGGTTGAGAGTTATCTTTATTTATGACAATGAACTAAGTTCAGCATTGTTGGCACCTTGTGCTTAGAACTGCCCATGATGATGTTGTTTCTTGTATTACAAAGAGATTGTCATGATATAATGCAAGGGTCACCTCTGTGGTGATTATTTATTGAATTTAGGGTTTATCTTTATGGTTGACGAAAGTAGTTTCTTGTTTTGTATCTTGCAATGAGAGTAGATGGTTATGCTTGAGATTGATTCGTAAGAGGCTTAACAGATTGCACACACACACACACACACACACATATCCATTTTGACGTTGGATGTACTTGATGCATTGTAGTTACAAGTTTAGAAGGTTGATTTTGTTTTGTTGAGCATAGTTCTTATATGGGTCAAGTTTGAAAGATTCTAAAACAAGGCTTACTAGATATGTGATTGTTATAGGTGGTCCCAACGTGAATTTTTTTGAAACATGGATCACAAGAGGTCAGAGGGAGTGGTTTCTTCCTTCTAGTAGTAGTTGGAGAATTTAGTGGAGGTAGCAGCCTCTAGTAAGTAAGAGCTTGTGCACTGGCAAAAACATGAACCAATGCAAGCTGCAAACAAATTCTTCAATAATAATTGAAGATGAAGCTGACAATAACATCAATGGTTTTTCTTAATTGGATTTTCCATCTAAAAATCAAGTTTCCCATGTGATAATGTCCTTGTTTATTTTTTGATGTGCTTTGTGATTATATGATCTATTATGTTATCTGGAAATGCTTAACCAAATTATTCATTAACAATGTAAAATAAAAATGAAACTACTAATTACATGAAATACGGATTCACCCCTATTGGTCTACTAACAATCCCCTTGTATTTTTAGCCAAATAAAAAAGCTCCATTGTAAATTTGAAATAATCCCCATTTATGACATTTGATTGGTTAATAGTTTTTGATATTTTTTGTTGGAAGCAATGTCTATTTTTGTAATGGCTGAACCTTGATTCGAACTTCACTCTACATATAAGCCTTTCTAAATTACCATTAAATAGCACATATGTATTCATATAATATACGTGATATAATCTCTTTATAGTGTACATAGTATACATATTAATTTTTTAATAAACTTGATATTCTATTACAAATTACCTATCATATGAATAAAGTTTAAACTAAAAACGTATTACATTTTATTATAACATAAATCGAATTATCACATTTCGAATACCCTTGAATATATATTACATAATTTAACCTCTGTAACTATATGTATTATAGTTCATAATGCGCATCTGTCATAATAGAAAGTGAAGGTAGATTATATATATATTGGTTAACAAAACGTTTCAACGAATTTTAATAACATCATAAAATGAAATGCGTAACTTAAATGAGGTAAACCCAAATAAAAACAAACAAATAAAATAGTTAAGGGTAATAAATTACAATCCATGGTTTTTGTATTTAATATACATTGTTTTAACCCATAAATAAACGAATCTCATATGAAAAGGCACCCTATATTATTTATAACAAATAAAGTCGAATTAATGCTCTTAGAATGGGATTTGCTACGGGACAATGCGACAAAGCGAAAAGATGAGCCAAGCAATGGATTTAATAGTCCATCCATCAATGGATAAAGCCTTACTGCACTCCACTCTACTTTATATAATATCGCGAGCATGTTTAAATATCGTATTTATATTTTTATTATCCTTAGTTTTTTAATAAATAATTGTATTGTAATTCATGCAATTTTGAGTGGACGAGATCGGGTTTGCTGAAATCAAAGGACCTCGATATATTGTGGGACTCTTCACATTATATTTTATAAGTGTTAAAGATTTAGCACGTTGCTCGTCTAATTCAATTAAAATCTTACTTAGATGCTTTGGCACAGTTCTCAGTTTAGAACTGTCTACAAAGTCACAACAGTTACAACTATAGTTTTAGGGATTGAAGAAGATAAAACAAGTCTGAGAATTTGTTACACAGGTAACGGTTTGCAACATACATAATCATCAAATCTCACAACAGGCAGCATGATATCTTATTCGGGAAAATTATTAAACTTGTAATGCACAAAATAACTCCATGACACCATATCATGGTATGTATTGGTCTACATGGGCAATCCTAAGTTGGATTTACAACACTTGTGCTTCGTGTTTCTGATCACTTGTTATGGTGCAATATGACAAAAAATGAAGAGAACAAAACATGGAGTAGAGGACTGCTCTTCTCATTACGAATCAAATAAATAAGATTACATTGGAAACATCAGTAATAAATGACTAGAGTGAAACTCGACTTAAACTGGACTAAGTAAAACTGAACTAGGAAACTTGGAGGGAAAATTTTGACACCTAACAGGCGGTTGGAATTAGATTCTCCAACACTCCCCCTTAATTACAACTAAATACAAATTCAATTTAAATGTCTGCTGGTATATGTCTAAGTTTGACTTACAATTTAAAAAATTGGCTTCAACTACATTTACTTGTCTTCTTCTCTTCTTCTAGATCCTGTAACCTCTAAATTGTTTCAACATTTTCTTCTTGTTGTATCCTTCAAACCTTAGTTTCTACATTTGCTGGTGCATGTATTCCATTGTTCCAGTCAATCTAAGCATGTCCTGGACTTCTTCAAAAATCGGCTTGTATGTGGATTGCTACCACATGTCAGCTTTTGTTGTGTTCTTTTCATCATCAATATGCTGCAACATAAGACCATAATACAATTGCATCTCTTCAGGACTCCAATACCTGAAAATTTCATTAATTTGTTCATCATCCAAGTTGTCCTCAAAGTTCATTGTTGCAAATTATATGCAAACCTCATCTAGACATGGTGTTGCAAGCCATACTTCAAGGAAATTTAACTGTTCTTCAAAACAATTTTGTGTACCCACACATTGAACTATACAATTTTGTATACAAATTTTTGTTAATTTGCATCCTCAAAAGGATTTTGTTGTTCATACAATATTTTAATAATTGTGTTTGTTGTTTGCAGGTTCAACTATATTTTGAGCCTAGTAGACGCGATTCGTCACCAACTAGAGCCACTCTTCTAAGAATTTTCGAAGGTTGAATGATTTTTAACACTGGCATGTTCGGAAAGGATTTAGTTGTTTCCTTTCCCATTTTTAGATCGATCTGTAGGAAATATGGAGACCGTATAAAAACAAGTATATTTGACATGAAAAAGGGAATCAACCAATAATGTTATTCTTCTACTTCGACTGTGGAGTATAAATAATTTTTGTAAGCTCTTCTTTTGATGTGATTTGAATCTGTTAAAAATAAATTTTATATGAGTTATCTTTCCATAGTTGTATATTGTATGTGTACTTTCTGTGATTTGGCTTTGGAAAGTTTATGGATGGTAAATTTTATAGTTCTGTGACTTGGATCTGTGAATTGACAACTATTTTATCGTATTATTGTTCATTATATTGATTTTATTTGCTATGTTTTAATATAATCTCATTCATCCTCCAGTGACTTGTGCTGTGAGGAGAATATAGATCTCACATCTCGCAGATTCTGACCCTTGTGATTTGATTCCGTGAGTGCAAATTCCCGAGGATGTTTTTTTGCAGGTTAGGTTGATATATGTGTTTTATTGTCTATTTTATTATTTATCTATAAATATTAATTAACAATGGCCACCAAATGGCAAAGTTAACAGAAAAATAAAAGATATGAGGAAATTATTTTGGAAAACTAATTCAATTAATCTAAAAACTCTTATTCCTAATAAAATAAGTATCAGTTTATAAATATTATATAAAGATTAAATAAATCGGTTTGCACACTAGTTCTATGATTTCATGTATGTATATTGGTATCAGAATCTTCAATCACATATGTTCAAGAGTTTGTCCATTCCTAATAGTTAGAATTCTAATTAGGAACAGCAATTATATAGGGAGTCCAACCTAATCCACATGAATTGAATAAAATTGTGAATAATATATCAATCTCTCTTTATGTGCAGTTCAATTTTTTTGACTTCGTTCACAAATCATAGTAAAATTCTCTCTTTCTAAGTTTCTACATCGCAAGTTATATGATTGAACTTATGCTAGTTATATGATTGAACTTATTTTTTATTGTGTGAGCTAGGGACGTGTAAAATAATGAAAATTTATGCTCTAAATACTACTAAATTGGGATGAACAGATGTTATTGAGACTGTAATGGGGCACATAGTGGTTATAAGGTGGCTTTTTGTTACGGGAACTCTGTACTTGTGTTGTACAACGAATTTATCATCTATTCTAACAACCCTACATTTAGAACCAACCCTTAAGGACATCAATAGTGTAGTGGCTTTTTGTTACGGGAACTTTGTGTTGTACATCGAATTTATAAGCTATTCTAACAACCCTACGTTTAGAACCAACCCTTAAGGGCATCAGCAGTGTAGTGGCCAACAGGGTAAACATTAGGTTTCAAAAAGGGTCCTTCGGCGAAGGACAATTGAGAGAATACTTCAAAATTGATAAGAGTTATGAGAAGAAAACCCATACTCTTTCTTGAAATGAACTAAGAACTCAAACAAAATGAATTAAATGGAGCTATGAGATATGTTCGAAAGAGCTTTGTGTACATAGCTTAGATTTCACATGTATCTTTCTTCATATATAATATTTCCCCATCAAAGAAGGGGCTAAGTTTATTAAGGTTAGAATTCTAATTCTCAACAAGTAAGATTTTAATTATTTTTAATTGGGCGTGTATCATATGAGGTGGATGGTGAGAAGATATCTTACAATTTCATATTGTCAATCTACAAGTATTGAGTTAAATTTTAAACGAGTTGATCTCTAAAGTTTAAGTCTTCAAGATTATGTTCTAAGAAACATTATATTATTAAATTTGCCTTTGTTAGACATTGGCGAACCATGCAAGGTTAAATTAACTCTATTTCTATAATTATTTTTCTGTATAGTTGTTGGAATTATTTATTAAATATTTCATAAGCTAAAGAATTTTCATACAAGTGGCTATACATTGCTTGAAATCAAAGTCATTCATGAATAAAGTCGGAGGTGGAGGGCACACACCTACCATTAAATTATGTCAACTTTAGTTAAGACACCAATTATTGAAGGAAAAATCCTTTAAACAATGAAGATGACTATTTCCATGCTTTGTTTAGTGGTAAGGTATGTGCCATAAGAGACGAACTTCCATACATGGAATTCCTAGTAGCTAGAAATTCAAGTATCCTCACCTTTGCTTCAAAAATGTTCACCACTAGGGATTTGTAAGTGATTCATATTTGCCCATGTAATTTGATTTAAGTTAAAACCACTCAAACATCCACCAAACTTACTATTCATGATCTTCAGTCCATTTTTTTTTGTTTTTATGTAATCTCATTTAGGTTGAAAGCTTATGTGTAGGCGTTTAGTTGCATGCATGATAAATTG
>APFE031233447.1:101777-124275 GCA_000404065.3 Pinus taeda | reverse complement strand
AGGGTGCGATGCATACTGGAAACCCTTCTGTAGGGTGCGATGGGAGAGAGTGGACAAATGGCAGAGACAGTTTGCAAGGTGGATGATCATGGAATCTTCCAGAAACTTCTCCTGTGACACTTGCCTCTCTGAATTCACCTAGGGATGAGTAAGAGATCATGAATTTCAAAGTGGAACCAAGAACTATAAGAGAGAGGACACTAATCAAAATCCTAGAAGTTGACTCACCCCCCTGCAAGCATCTATATATGGATCCCTCATCCCAGAGATCCAGAGGCTGGAATTTTGTATTTTGTAAGGAAGTGTTGTTGGTTTCTTGGTGGAATATCATAGAGTTGGGTGATCTAAGATTTTCATAAGGTGAAGAAGGGCTTTCATGCTGGGAGGATGACGCTGGGTCAGATCAATGGGTTTTAATCCTCTCTTCTACTCTTTCTATTAATAAAGCTATTCAAGTTTTCCTCCACATTCTTGTATGTTTGATGATATATCCATTTTTGTGGTCAATATATATCTGGTCCTATATTGTTTATGATTGTAGATCTCTGTACTTCGATAGTGTTATGCTGCTTTGACTTTACAGGTGCTCTTTGAAGTGGGGTAAACAAAGAAAGAGTGGAAAAGATTTGTCAGAAGGGAGAGGAAACAAGCAAGGGACCAAGCGCAAGATTGAGGTTGGTATTCTTTGCTCCCCTCTCATCTGCTTCTCATAAAGGAAAATGAAAGTAGTTTTTAGTTGTTTGTTTCTAAGATAGCTACCCATCTTAGTGGGACTAACAGCTCTGTGTGGACACCAGATTTCCCGATAACAGGGACAATGGTGGATGGCATGATCACCTTCAAATAGTCTACAAGGAAATTTATATCTTCCTTTTATTCCATTGACTTTGTTTTCACTAGTTGATGGTGTACTCTCAACATGATCGTCAGAGGTTGACGACACCGGATTGTGCAAATGAGGAGACTAGTCTCTTAAGATCCGTGGGATGCAAGGACAATCTCGATGAGAGTGGTCCCCTTTGCAGATGACACATGGAGATTTAGGTTTGGATGGTGCAGTGTGTGGATTTTCGCTAGACAATGTATGGTTGCCCCTTTTTACTATTGGCTCCTTCTTCTTCATCTCCTTCCCTTTCTTTTTCTTCTCAGTTACTTGGTTTTTAGTTTTACTAGCTTCACCAAGCGAAGAGGAAGAAGGAGAGGGAGAAACAAACAAAGTAGAAGGTTGGGGGGTAACTTTAGTATCATCTGGTTGCTGATTTGATTGCTTAGGAATCATGGTGCTTTGAATGACAGAGGTCGAGTAGAGCCATACTGGCAAGCCAATTGTCAGTCCTGGAAGGGACAATGTGGCCATATGATGTGCACCAACATCCCCCCAAGAGGAGAAAGGACTAGGATTTCCCCCAAGGGGAAATACTTGGTTGGTGGACTCCATTTTCTCAACCTAAGATCAACGAGGGAACAGTGACGTTATTCCGATTAAAATAAATTTTATTACACTTTGACACAACTTACTTTTTCAATTTTTAAGAGTCAAGAAAAAGCTAAAGATTACTTTAGTCGCCTTCGATTTTTAATGAGCCTGAAGTGACAAGTGCTCAGATGGACCTTTTCTTTTAAGGAGTTTGAAAAGGAACGAAAGTGACTACTCATGAAATCTAGGCAGAGGGATTACCAAACCAATCGCAAAACTGCAGAATACTTTTTACGGTACGGTAGTCAATCTTCCCAAATGTTGTGTTCAGTGCATTGCAATCGATAGGGTGGCAGACACAGCTTCCTAAGGATAAAGGATATAGCCTATTGTGGTCTCCCAATATATACTCAACGGTATGTGGGAGCACAAGTCCATATTGGCACTTGCCGTCTCAAGGAGGAGGAATCACCCAACCTACGATGAAAGCGATAGTTACTAGGTTTTACGACACCGGAATACGTCTCTAACCTAGACTTCTAAATGTTGTTTGTTAGGTTCCAAAGTGTTTTTATGTTCATTGAATTTATTTTACAGTTGATCTTTATTAAGAAGTTTGCTTTTAAGGTTCACCACGTGATGTAGATATACAATTCCTAAATATGCAATCTAAGATGATGAATAGTCGTTTACTCTTCTTTTTGCAATGAAAATCCTAGCTACTAAGGAAAGAGAAGCGAAATTCTTTCAACATAGAGCAAAGAGCACACACTAGATGCACTGTCCTAAATCAAATCAGCAAGCAATCTAAATGCAAATGCACATGCATGTATTTGTTTTTCGCTTTCTTAATGTGTGAATGACAAAAAGAATGCTAAGTACAAATCTGAACTATTTTTTCTCTCAAAGTGACAGTACTAACAATTTTCTCTTCAAAAGATGAAAGGAAGATGAATACGACACTTTGCGATTTCAAATTCAAAAAATGAAAGGAATAATAAGACGATACTTTGCGATTTAAAATTCAAAAAACGAAAGGAGGACTATTTTGCGATTTCAAATCCAAAAAATGAAAGGAAGGCTAAGACGACGCTTTGCGGTTTCGAATTTAAAAAACGAAAGGAAGGCTAAGAACGACACTTTCAACTTCATTTTGAAAACTGCTTTCGACACTTGAAATACTATTAATTCAAATCAAATACAAGAGTAACAGTGTAATCAACTATCAAAAGGAGTAGGATTCTTTTCTTTGACTGAAAACAACACTTGCGACACTTCCAAATCAAAAGACGACAGTTCGATTAAGCTACTTTTTGTAAAGGAGAACTGTAAATGGCGAAAAATAAATAAAAACATTCATAATTCTTTGTACAATGGAGGCTAAATAATGCAAAGGAAGGGAGTTTCAATAGTGGTATACTGATCATATATAGTAAAACTCCTGAATAAGGCTGAAGAGAATGAATAAGAAACCAAAATCTAGAAGCAGAAACAGTCTTATTTGATCATCGCACCTATAACATAGGGAAACAGGGATGCATCTCACCTACTGCACATGGGAGGTGTGACGCATCCAGACTATCAAAAGGAGACAGTACGATGGTACAGGGACGAGAATTTAACTTGGTTTTTGGTCACAGTTTGCAGCTTAGTTCAAGGATTTAGGCTGAGCTAATGATAGTCAATAAATACAAAGTATAGGGGCTGATCTAATGAGGTTACTTGAGCCACCACCAGGGCACTTAGGATGTTTGCTAGTCAAATGTTTAATTCATAAACTAACCCGGAGATTGACTGAATCAACATTTATCTACTTTGTAGCTGCATAGCAAAAGCAGTTCGAAGGCTAGCCGGCATAACTTTAGGCTCTGTTTGTAGTTTATAAAGCAAACTAACTAGGAACAAGTAAACAAGCTATTCACTCCCCAACGGAGTCGCCATTTTGTTATCGGGAAAACTAGTGTCCACTTAGAGCTGCTAGTCCCAATAAGATGGGTAGCTATCTTAGAAACAAACAAGCTAAAGTTACTTGCATTTTCCTTTATGAGAAGTAGATGAGAGAGAAGCAGAGAGTACCAATCTCAGTCTTTCGCTTGACTCCTTGCTTGCTTCCTCTCCCCTTTGACAGATCTTTGCCACTCCTTCCTCGCTTGTCCCACTTCAAAGAACACCTGTGGAGTCAAAGCAGCATAATACCATCAAAGCATAGAGATATACAATCATAAGCAATATAGGATCAGATATATATTGACCATACAAATGCATATATCAACTCAGACATACAAGAATATGGAGGAAAAATCAAATAGCTTTATTGATAGAAAGAGTAGAAGAGATGATTACAACCCATTGATCTGACCCAGCACCATCCTCCGAGCATGAAAGCTCTTCTTCACCTCATGAAAAGCTTAGATCACCCAACAATGTTGCATAGAGAAACCAATAGCACTTCCTTACAAAATACTAACTTCCAACCTTTGGATCTCTAGGATGAGGGATCCATATATAGATGTTTGTAGGTGGGTGAGTCAGCGTCTGAGATTTTGATTAGTGTCCTCTCTCTGATAGTTCTTGGTTCCACTTGGAGATTCATGATCTCTTACTCATCCATGGGCGAATTCAGAGAGGCAAGTGTCAAATCAGCAATTTCTAGAAGATTCTTTGGGTTTCCACCTAGCCAACTGCCTCTGCCATTTGTCTGCTCTCGCTCATCGAACCCCACATAAGGGCTTTTCAGTATGCATCGCACTTTTTGCATGTGGCAGGTGAGATGCATCACACCCTTAGCACTCAGTAGTCTGTATGGTCCAGTTTTGACCAGTTCTGAGTAGTTTGTCAGGGAAAACTTCTGGGAGATGATGTAATTAGCTGACCTTGCTCCTTTAGGGTATGAAACAACACTTTTAGGGACTTAGAAGCCCTTGGTTTATGGACATATGTGATTGGGGTTGCAGTGCCCAAATATGTCTATAACACATAGGTGGAGGTGGTGGTGGATTGGATGGATGGGGCATCCCTGGGATACCCTAGCTTAGTATCTGCAGCAAGCTTTGTGGCGTTCTCAAAATAGTTCCTTCGTCATTGTTATCAAAAGATCCTAACAACGAACTGTATTCAGAGCTTGATTCTTCATTCCTTTTGAAGGGTTTTTTGTTTTGTGTAGTTCCAAACATCAATGTAATGGCATAACCCACTTTGCACACAACAAAATCTTAATCTAGGTCTTCATAGATTTTAAGTACTTACCTTTGCGTTGCTTGAAGAACTTGCATTGTGCTTTACTATAGATGATGGTTGTATCGATTGTGAACTTGATGATGAATCCTCCTAAAATACGATTGAACTAGTGATCGACGACCTGCACCACGTTATTTTCTAAAGCCTCCAAACGCTTCACCAGCTCTGGGGTCCACACAATAGGGTCATCAAGCTTCCACATACCCTGATTATTCGCTAATCTAGATAGCCACTCATGCAATTCACCAGGGAAAGAGCAAAAGAAGATTTCAATCTCGTCTGTGTACAGGTATCTGTTTAGCCACTCTTCCTTGGACAAGCATGGATTTTTGTTTTCCTGTGCTGCAAACACGTACATTTTTCGATCAATCCACTTCTCATTTTCTTTCTTCGTGGGGAACCATATATCACACATCCCTTTAGCAATATCTCGGTCCCAACAACAGAAACATTTGTTGGCTTAATGGGGCCTGACCCAAGTTCAACGTTATCTGTGCCAACCAACAAAACATTAATTGTTGGCCCTTTTGGAAATAACCTGCACAACATAGGCTACAGTCTCACTTGAAACAGTATTGAGGGATCATAGAACCAATCTATCATGGATTTTGTATGACTATTATTGAAATGTCTATGGTATATGTTTATGTTCATTCATACTAAATAAAATGAACTATTTCATTGACTTTGGTATTTATCTTGTTGGATGTGTGTTTGTTGGCTTGTTGGGGCCTGACCTAGGATCAGAGGTGATTTAGCCAAACAAATCCTGGTACTACTGGCCCTTATAGCAAGAGTCCATGGATTATGGACTGAAGTCTCACCCGAAGTAGTATGGCAGGGTGCTAGAACCAAGTTTCTGCACCATGGGGATTTTAGATGGGTTCCAAGTGGTTTGTAGTTCGATCATGCACACACGTCACTACGCGCACTTATCAGTACCTCACAGCCTGAGATACTACCTTGGCGTAGCCATACTCAGGGGCCAAATAGTGTTATTACCCAAGTCCTTATTAATAACCCGATATTAGTTAATTAACTTAATTTATCTGCACAATATTCACCATTCATACAAATGTGCACAGTAACTAAACAATATAATTGCAAATGATATCACACATGTAATAACAAAGAACAAATACATGAAATTCAAATAAAACTTCTCTTTATTATTATTCCTCCTTAGTTACAGACTTGACTCACCCTGCGCACTCAGCTGCAAGGATCCGTGCACTCAGATGCAGACTATACTAGGCCTCTGCACACTTAGCTGCAAAGCCTCTTCCTACTACTACAACCCAAGATACTTAGACTCTTGCTCTATACTCACTATATTATTATATCTATCAGATTCCATCCCTTTTTTTACAACTTAGAGCCTCACTCTATTTATACAATCCCATGGTCTGTGGACCATGGGTAGGCCGACACTAGATTCAAAACTTAGGGCAGATAGCCCTATGACTCTAACATACAATTTGCGCTCCATGCCCACAATTCATGGGGATTTACAATAATATTACTCAAAACTCTGGCTTTGAGCCCCAAAACATGTTGTGGGGGGATTCCATGCCCAATAGCCCCCCAACACAAACATCGTGACTCGCTCTTGAGTCACTTTGTCGGCACGATGATCTTGGCATGGAGTCCCTCCAATTGGTCCTGAACGGTCTTGATGTCTGCAAAACATTGAGATGCTGCTTGCTGAACCTACTACATTCTCTCTTTTGAGACCTTTGTTTGTAGCATGCTATCCTGTATCTGTGCATGCATCCCCTAAATCTGCGTGTGCTTTCCTTCAATATCTACCATGATTGTGAAGGCTTCATCAATCCATGGCTGGACATGCGCTTTGAGAATTGCTTTTTGGGGCGCGCCGCATCCATATGCTCCTTTAACGCCTTGGCTTGCTGCATCCTCGCAAGCCGTTGAGTGAGGACTACTGTCTATGCAGTCCCTTTGATGCTATTGTACTGCTGCTGGAGTTAGCAAGCCTCTGTCTCCAGCCACTGGATGTTGGGGTCTTCCTGCAAGGTCATGAGGACCTCTAGTGCCTGTTCCAACATATTCGTACAGTCGTGCATTGCACCTCCAATATATTCCAACCCTGCTGTAATAGCACTAGCGCGTTGTTCTCTGATTTCTAGGAGAGTGGAAGGCTGCACCTTCAATTGTAGCTCGACGATCTAGAGATTTAGCTCCAGTTGCACCCTTGTTGTCTCTTCTCTCCTGTCACAAACTCCACTTTCCAAACTATGGATCCAAACTTCTGCCAGTAGATCTGCTGTGATGGCTAGCTCTAGGACGCATCGACAAGAGTCATCTACCATATTCAAAAACTATTGATTTTGCGACACCAACTCATCACGCTGCAAGCTAAGTTGTTCTATGTTAATTTTATACTCATTGAGAACCTGGATCATGCAGCTCTCCCTAGCCCGCAGCTCTACCATTATCTCATTCTGTAATTGATATAGTGTTTCCCGAGGAAGGGGCAGATAGGTTAAGGCCAATTTCTTTGATCATGTTAAGTGATATCCGATCCATCACATTTGGCAACACTAGAGTTGTCTATACTACTGCTGCTGCTTCTGCATCCTTCTTCTGCTCTATGGCTTCCTATGCTGCTTGGCGTACTGCCCTTACCTCAGTTGTCGCTTTTTCGTTCCACCTTCTCATGGCCAGTTGGGTGACACGCAGCTTGGCATCATCTTTATTTTTCTGTGCATCCACTTTCTCCAGTTCCACCAAATCTGGGGCATGCCACTCAAGAGGCGATGTCTCCAATACAGTGAATATTACGTCGTCAATGGCTACAAATGGTAGCTTTGTACACTGCTTCGCTGGGTCCTTTCGTGCCCTGATGTAACTGTTGTGCATATCCACCTTGAAGTCTGCAAAACTTTGTAGACTATTTTGCACTGTAGGTGATAGGCACGGCCTCATGTTGATCCACATTCAAATGCTCGTCTCGATGAGCACCAAGAAAATTTTTGTATCGTGAATCCATTTCGGGTCCTTGGTGGCCCAGAGTGAAGTATACTTCACGGCCTCTGGTAAGTCTTAGTGAATGTTGGGAAACTAACTACCCTCTGGCAGTTCTCCTGTTATCAGCAATATGGGTAAGAGCAACCACATGTAGTGGAAGGTCTTACCCTACTCCTGGGCTTTGCGACAGTTTAACAAAAAATCCTCGTAGAGGAATTCGGCCCAGTTGAACTAGACCCCCTCTGTGCACTACTCATCCAATGTGATCACCAGCGCAGGCACCTCATCGATGGGGCATTTTCTCATCACTTTACTAGCCAGGAGTTGAGTTGCTACATGCACCCCCTTGTCCTTGATGTTGGAGATGGCATAGCCCCTCTTCTTTTTCTCCAGCTTATATTTTGCTTTCATGGCTTCTACAAGAGCCAAATCACTAGTTTTTTTGGCTATAGTCATGGGGTCCTTTCCCTTACAGGGAAGTGGAGAAATATGGTGGATGAGGTATTCCGTGATGGGAATAGGCTCCTCCAACCATAGATACCCATCATGCACCAGGCAGAGCATCTGCCTAATGATGAAAATGGTGATGGGCGCACGGTGGAAATGTGGAATCCATGACAAGTGCAGCCACTCAGCCTTTTCCCCACTGGGTAGCCATTTTCATGGCTCTATCGTTATCACCGCCCCCTTGGTGTTCTGCTTCATAAAATTCCTAGTCTCTAGGTGCGAGGAACTTCTCGCTTTAGTGAGGTCCCAGTCTTCTAATTTCATTGTTGGTACGCGGCCTAGGTACGTGCCCTCAAATACGATACTGTCGGGGAGGAGCGGGGTCTGAAGTGAACTCTTCGTTTCATCCAGATCCTTTGGTACTTTGGTCTTCCCTTTCCGTGGAGGGACATACGTGGGCAATTTTGCTGTAGAGTGCAACAGTTGGATATCCTCCTCCACATCCTCTTCTTTTTCTATGGTCGCGATCAAGGCCTGTAAGTCTTCTTCTTCCTCATCTATTTCAATTGTGACTGCCTTCCCCTTTTCTTCCATTTATAATTTGTTTGTGCCGCAGATTCCTCAGGGACATGCGTACTGGACCCATTGCCTATTTATCCTTCTTTGGCTGCGACGTCCATGGTGATTTGGGGATTTTTGTTACCACGCCGACGCCTTATGGAACATCCCCCACTATTTGGGTCTGTGTAGTGTCGTCGGCGGTTACCTCTTCAATTCCTAACCTATCCTTAGTGGCTATCATCATTTCTACACTATCCTCTATCTCTCATGAACTTAGGAGCTCAATTATCACTCGACTCTCAACATTCTGTGCTCTGCTCAAACGCTCAATTCTCAAATGACCAAGTGTTGTTTGCTGGCCAGCCCTGTGATTTTTATAGCACCTTTCAAATTTGAATTTGATTGCTCCACCCAATTTCGGGCCATTAATGCTTTCTTGGAGGTAGAGTTTCCCAAATCTTGCCCATAACTCATGTCTTAAATGCCCACTGCCTGCTCCATTTGGCCTCAAATCGGACATCCCATCATGAATAGTGACTCCAACGGTCACTTCCCAGCCAACCCGTGTGGCAGCGCAGCCCTCCATGCGCGGTCGCGAACCCTGTGATGTCCTGCTTTTGTGCGCATGTCTCATATCACATAGCCTCCAGGCATAATATTTTATAGTCCCATGCTCCCTTTCAACTACCTGGAGCACTAAGACTGTCCTTCCTATGGCTAGTCAGGTGGGCGCACCACTCGTGCAACGCTTCATCGCGTCCTCCACCATGATTCGTAGAGAATCCCCATCTTCCATTATATTGATCGGCATCACACACTCTACTATTTTCACAGTGCTGCCTTGGTCACTACGTTTGGCGAGATGCGATCTCAGCCATGGAAGCAGACTAACCAATTCACGATGATAGCTTTCCAATTTTTCAGTATGACTGTATGCACCTTGCCTTTCCATCCTCGATTTTTTGATGAGAAATGCTTCCTTTATTTCATTTTCCAGCTTCTTGACCTCTGTGTCCATTAAAGCACTTTTCTCCCTTAGCCATACCTAGTCTTTTTCAAGTTCGTGAACTCTAAAGTTTCAGCATCGGATTTCTTCCTCAAGTCTTATATGTTCTATTTCATGCAACTGTGTGATTTCTTCATTCCATTCTGCACGGACCATCATATCTACAGGTGTTGTTATGCACGTACTCGCCTTCGCATGCTCCACAGGGACTACAACCCTTGCTACATACTTCAACTTCAGAAGTGCTTGCACAGTCAGAGTTTTGCACATGGTCCTATAAGCCCATACAACCCCTAGTATGCATAGGTCCCAGTCGGTGCATCTCACATGGTGGACCCTGTTTAGCACTTTGTACACCTTGTCAAAGGCTTCCCCATGTATGATTTTTGGCGCGCTAGGTTTTATCATGCTTCGTTGTTCGGACACTTGTCTTGCCTGCTTCTGCTTGTTGTTCTTGTTTCCTATCGTGATAGTAGTGTGCCTTCGTGCGGGCTACGTACCATACGCCTGTACCCATTTGGAAAGGTGGGCGCGCAAGCTGTTTCGCCCCTCATAACTGACTCCCATCCGTAGCTGAGGTTTTCCAAATCGTATAAGCATCCCCCTTCTACATTCACGCCAACTCTCAATACTTCTCTCATGTGTACCCCACCACCTTGCAGGTGTAGCGTGTAATGCTCGTTTCAGAGCATCGAACTGCTATTGTTCTGGTACTTTGCTCTCAAATTTGCTTAGGAATTCATCGACTGCCATCAACCCGTCATACACAGGCACATCCCTTGACTATGTTGTCACACAGCGCAGTCATATTACCATCATGTTGCAATTGAGTATGGTTACCTCATGTCACCAATTCTTCCCTTGTTCTGTTTCCCCATCCGAATCTGATGTGCAGGAGCTTTCGTGCTCCCACGAAATTCGGCCATCTACTGTAGGATTCACCCAATCCTGTTCTCGAGTGGTTATCTTGTAGATATACTTTAGGTCGCCATCGTGCATTGGGTCTGTGTAGCACGCTCCTTCCGCAGGGTCTAAACATACCACTACATGTAGTGACTTTTTCTCAAAAATTATTTTGCGCTTCTTTAGATTTATTACTCTGTTCCTATCAGTGGCCCAGTCTATTCCCAATAGCACGGGATAGGGATTGTTGTCATCGAGAATCTTTATCACCTCGAAATCTACAAGCGTGCTTGCCTTCGATGTGTACTATTATCCCCTGCAATATTCCCATCGGTAGGATCTTTTGCTGGTTCGCTATCCATAATTGAATAGGGGACCATTGCAACGTGGGCCTATCCATGCGCTCCCATGTCTACTTTGGTAGCACATTCGCGTCTGATCCTAGATCCAGAATTACTTGATCCATTTGATACTCCCTGATTTGTACATTCAATCTCATTTCCCTTCCTGTTCGCGATGTGTGCTTTCCAAGCTTTTGGACTATGCACGTTTCTTCTGACCCAACGCACCTAGTGATGAGTTCCTATAGCCCTTTCATAGCCTTGCTGTTGTACAACAGTTTCATCTGTGTCTCCAGAAAGGTAATGATCATTGAAGGATCCATCTATGGCTCTAGGTGATCCTTACTAATTGAAGTGAAGGCCTCTATGAAGCTCTTCTTAGCTTCCATGAATGTCTCCTTCGTGCACTCCAAATCAAGTTCAGGTTCCTCTATAGGAGCCTTATGAATCCACGCACTTTCTTTAGGTTACTTACCTTTGTTATCTCCTATTGTGATACCACTTCAGAGCACTATGTTTACATTCAAGTCCTCTTCATGCGGTTCATACCTCATCATTTGCAAATTCTGAGTTGGGGGAGGTTGGAGTATCCCTTTATCGCGCAGCCTCGCTATCAGTGTAGGGAAGTCCTCTGTCTCATGATCAATCTGAGTATAGTATAAACATGATGCTATTGCCAGATTCATACAATTGCAGGCATAATGACCTAGCCTTCTACAATTGTAACAAATTAATTGTTTGCAACCCCTTCCTAGTCCCATTCCATCTCGACCTCATTCATGCCCCTGAAATCCAACTCGCGCCATTCCTGCATTTTGGTCGAGGGCTTGCATTTTAGTCTGCAATCTGTAGGTAGGATTCTGATCCATCATCAGCTTATAACTTCTGTAGGTGCACTCATCATGGCCTACCAACCTGCAAAAATTACAGAACAATTGTTGGGACGTCTGCATATACTTCTGCAATAGATGAAAATTACCCATAGCATGTTTTCCTCTTATCTGACAGATCATGCACCATAATGCACGCGTCGTGCTCGATCCTACTTGTGCCTCTGGTCTTAATGGCATCAGCCCTCCTCCCGCCAAGTAGTTTGCGAATACTGGACAATGGTCCTTGTCATGCCCCTGGCCTTTGCATCTTATGCACCATACCTCCTCACGTGCTTCTAGGCGAGTTGTCCTGTCCTATTTCAAACTTTGCATTTCCAAATTCAAATCTTGCAGTTGCACGTGGATTTGTTGGACTCCCAGGCTAGGATCTTGTATTGGGGTCTTGTGCAGTCTCATTGCAATCTCCAAAGCTTTGGCGTGGGTGGATAACTTCTACTGTGACATCGTCGTCCTTAGATGCAGTGTTAGTGATGCTACAAACCATGTACAATGCTACCCATCTATCAAGGTCATGTTGGCTTCGCGAATCATACTCTTCAGTCTCTAATCTAGATCCCATGGGGTCTTGCTTGGAAGCATTGCAATCTCCTTAAACCCGATAATTGATTGTGTCTCCGACTTTGGCCTGTTAAATTCCCTGTTCAGCACGGCCTGGATATCTGCGATCCCCGCGTTTGGATGGTCAATAGAATGCTTAATGTACCATGTATGTGCGCGATCCTACAATGTGCTCACCAATGTTGCCTTCTTTATATTGTCCTCCACAACCCCTTGTGCTTCCCATAGGGCCCTTACTATGAACCAAAATTGGTCTGGATCTTTGTTCCCCACTCCCCTGAATATCGGAATTTTTATCGTGCTCACCATATTGAACTGTGGTGGTGGCGGAGGTGGTGTGGAAAGCAATGGAGGTGAACATGGTGAGACTAGTTGTGGTGTAGGTGGAGGTGGTAGTCGTGGAATTCGCTGCCTTATCAGACTAACTGCGCTTCTCAGAGAAACTTTTGCGAGCTCTTCCTCACTCTCCCGCCAAGGTGAAATCAAGTGGCTATTTTCTATCTTTGTGCTACCTTCATTTCTATAAATCCTCGCACTTCACATAGCCCCAAACATCAATTTATTCACATAACCAAATTTTCACACAATAACATCTTAATCCAAGTGTTCAAATATTTAATGTACTTACCTCGTGATCCTTTAAGGAAGCATCATTACACCTCACTGTAGCTGACTGTCGTGTCTACTACAAACTCGGTGATAAACCCCCTATAATTCAATCGAGCCAATGGTCCACAGCGAGTACAATCTTATCTTTCGATGCTTCTAGTTTGTGCACTAATTCTGGAGTCCACACAATCGGTTTGTCAAGCCTACACCTTCCCTGACTGTCTGCTAGCTTCGAGATCCACTCATACAACTCAGAGGGAAAGGATGCAAAGAAAATTTCATGGATTTCCATATATAAGTAGCGCTCCAACCACTGTTCCTTTCATAATCATGGATTCCTATTTTCCTGCACCATGAACTCATGAATCTTTCTGTCTAACCACCCTTCAATTTCTTTCTTCATTGGATTCCAGTGACACGACATCAAACATCCCTTATGCAGATCCTGGTTCGAGCAATGGAACCATTTGTTGGCTTGTTGGGGCCTGACCCAGGTTCGGAGTTGATTTAGCCAAACAAATCCTAGTACTACTAGCCCTTTCGGAAACAATCTGTGGAGCACAGACTGAGGCCTCACCTGAAGTAGTATGGGAGGGTACTAGAACCAGGTTTTTGCACCCTGGGGATGTTTGATGGGTTCCAAGTGGTCTGCAGTTTGATCATGCATGCACGTCACTACGCACACTTATCAGTACCTCGTAGCTTGAGATACTGCCTTCGCACAACCCTACTCGAGGGCTGAACATTGTTATTACCCAAGTCCTTATCAGTAACCCAATATTAGTTGATTAACTTTGTTTATCTATATGCTTTCAGTTATACTTAACAATATTCACCATTCATACAAATGCACGCAGTAAATAAATAGTATAATTGCAAATGATATCACACATGTAATAACACAATAAAAGATACACGGAATTCAGATAAAACTTCTCTTTATTATTCTTCCTCCTTTGTTACAGACTCGACTCCGCCCTGTGCACTTAGCTGTAGGGGTCCGCGCACTTAGCTACGGACTCTACTAGGCCTCTACACACTCAGCTATAGAGTCTCTTTCTACTACTATGATCCAAGATACTTTGACTCTTACTCTATGCTCGCTATCTTATTCTATCTATCAGATTCCATCCCTTTTTTACAACTTAGAGCCTTGCTCTATTTATACAATCCCATGGTCCGCGAACCATGGGTAGGGTGACACTACATTCAAAACTTAGGGCGGACAACACTATGAGTCTAACATACAATTAACACTCCACGCCTGCAATTCGCGGGGGCTTTACAATAATATTACTCAAAACTTGTGCTTTGAGCCCCAAAACATGTTGTGGGGGGATTCCATGCCCAACAATGTTGTTATATGATTTCATGATAGTTATTATCTTATTAACTATTTTTCATGTAAAATAATGAATATTTTCTATTAGAAATCATGTGTATGATCTCTTGTGTTGTTATTGTAGCCAAGGGATATCCTTAATATCACTATAATGGTGTTCATGCGCATATTTCAGATGAGGCTCCTATCCCAAATGGTGTGAGGTCTAATTGGGACTTCGTATCGAGGATACCCCTCACCTGTTGGTGGCATCCAACACCATCAACACCAAGGAAAATTTGAAAAAGTGTTTCTAGGATAAGAATAAAATAAAGGCCCCTCCACACATATATTCATCCCTTTATGTGGCCACATCAAAGAAGCCACAAGGATTAAAACTATTAGGCTCCTCTTGAATACCAATTCTAGATATGGGGATAGTAACAGATTGAGGGAAATGAGACAAAATGTAAATAACATCTACAACCACCTGATGCTGAGAAGAATACACATTAGAAAAACGTCTTTGTTTATTTCTAACTATGTTCCCTAAAAAATGATAAGAGGTAGGGATTTGAATGGTTTTGTATTATCATTTTGTACTCTACCTCTCCACCTCTCCTAAAAACATTTTCCCCTCCATGAATAATCATGACCAAAAGAAAGAGTCATATATGTTATGTATTTTACAAATACACAGACAGACAATAAATAGTTGTTCAATGGATTCACCGTCATTCTTACAAGGCATGAACCAACCAAGACCAATCTTATGATTCCTTTGCATCTTGTCCCAGGTAGGCATAATTTTAGTAAGGATGTTCCACATAAAGAGACAAGATTTGTCAGAGAATTCAGTTTCCAAACACCTTTCCACCATCATTCCCCATCTTCAGTAGAAGCTTCCATATTTAGGTGAAGGTACCCCCACCTTTAGAGTGTAAATTCCTATTAGAGAATGAACCCAACCCAATTCATTGTAAGAATGAAACAATCTTATATGGGCGGCATATAAAGCCTCTAAATATTCTTTCTAGACATCCCAATATTCCAACCCTATTTTTAAAGCCCTTACAGATAACCACCCCCGACACCATACAGTAGTCCTAGCTCGATTGTTCATATGAACAACGTGAGAGTACCCATTGTCTTTGAATTGGCCGATCGAGGCCTAAGGCAGGGGATGGGAAATACTACAACCAAGCCATGGGCCTTGTCTCAAAAATTCTTTGTTCCATTACCAACCTTCCAAGTAAGGAAAAAAAAATAATGTTGAAAGAGTTGAGGACAACATGTCGAATAATAGATATATTAACCTGAGGTTTATCTCTAAGGCTAATATAATCTTCTAGAGTAAAGGAGTGGATGCACTTCTCATAAACTACCTATGTCCATAAAACTATGAGTAAATTAGCCTCCAACCACATTTAGCTTCTAGAGCATTCGAGAACAAGACTATACTTTTTGGACACAAAACGCCTAGTGCTCTAGAGAGAGAAATCCACACCCAATGAACCCATGGGAGCAAAAATTGATCCGTAGTACTAGCCCATAAAAATTTAAAGCATACTTTATAAAAGTTTTCTTAAATAACAAGGATATTCAAGCCACCAAAATCTAGAAAATAGAAATGGCCTCCAACTCTGATTTAACGAACACAAATATCCCTTCTCTATATATCCACCTAAGGCACCAAATTTTAAATAATTTTTCAATATTGGCAATTAACCAAGCCCAACCTTCCTTGTAACAATTGGATTTCATGTATTTTAAACCAACATCAAACACATGAAATTGAAAGGGAAAAACATTTCTAAGATTCAGATCTTCTGTACTAGAAAAAGTTTGAGTCGAGATAGCTATAATTTTATTTTAAATTAATATTGTTACTAATAATTATAAAAATATTTAGTATATAAATTAAACATATATACAATGTAACAAAAAAATAACCAAAAAAATAACTTGAACGTAATGCTTACATGAGTGTTACATGTGTATTATTGATTATAATTGTGATTTTATGGGTTATTATCTTAGGATAATTAGATCAACTTTCCTAGGATTTGGATTGCTAGGAAGCCATAATCTATAAGTTATATATGTAACATCTAACTTTCTATGAAATATTAATGTGATTTATGTTTATGTGTGATCAATGTTTAGCCTCTCATTTTATTTTTCTAAGTTGGTATCGGAGTTGGAGCTTTGGGATTAATTCCCTACGAGAGGGCCTAGAAATATGAGAAAAATGTGATGTTAATCTATTTTAACAATAGGTTAGTGTAAATGTGTGATTTTTTTGTGTGAATATTTTATTTGTGTGTGGATTGTGGATAGTTGCATGCAAAGGAGAACTGTGAAGATCTAGTGTTATGGATGTTGTGTGAAGTTTGATTGTGGACAGATTTGTTGTGAAGAAGCCAAAATTAGCATAGATATGGTCATATTGGCATGCATATGTAGTTTAAAGTATGTTTTGAAAGTGTTTTTTCTAGGCGAACTATAGATACACCATGTGATATCTATGGAAGGGAATTATAAGGATTGGAAGTATCTACTTGCATTTCTCAAAGGTTTTGAGTAGTGTGCATGAAATGTGGATAACTAATCATCAAGCCTGTTAGGCAGCCCTTGTCTCTCTCTAATATTTTAGAAAAATACATGCAACAATTTATTGTTGATTCCTATACGTAGTTTTATTATGTGGTGCACGAATGAAATGGAAGCTAATAACTAGTAGAATATGATCATTTTGTTTGTAAAATTTAGATAATCAAGAACCAATTATTGAATATAGTATCATAGTATAAGTTAATGTTTCTTGTCCTTCTTCGATGCTTTAAGAACATTAGTTACAAGTTATATTTGTGTTTATGTAATTTTTTGTATGCCAAAAATGTCAAGTTTTATGATTGACTTTAGAATACAATCAATACTTAGACCATTTTTCTATATAATTGTTAAAATTATAGTTTGTTGAATTTTTATAGATGGAAGTAGGTCCATAGAGTGATGTAGTATTGGGTATTTTTCGAGGTATTAAAGAATCATTAATCCTACAAATACATTAACAATGATAAAAAACAATTGTGTATTCAATGGATGAAATGTTATTTCAAATATGGTGGTTAAAGAAAGAGAATCTTCTATGAGATTCAAGACCAGGTGTAAGTGCTAATGAAGACCAATAAGAAAAAGATCAATTATTATTGTAATTTGTGATTCTAATATTTGACATTTAAGCATTAAGGGAGGGACTTGGAACTAATACTTCCATATCTGTTACATGTGAATTACAGGTTGTAATTGTGAGTTTCTAGGTTACTTCTTTAGCTAATCAGATCCACTTTCTTAGGATCTAGATTTCGATAAATCTATAATCTATAAGCTATATATGTAACCTCTACCTGTCTATGAAATAATAATGCGATTTTCTGTTTGGAGTGTGAACAATGCTCAATTTATTATTTTATTCTTCTAAGTAAACATTATAAAACAACAATAAGTAATAAGAGTTTAATAACACAAGTATAATGTCATAACTACTTTTAAAACAATTTTCAAGAATATTGTGACTACTAAAAATATTTTATCGATATTTCATGGAGATTAAATCCCATATAATAATTATCTATTATGAAATTTATATTATGGAAATCATATTCCAAAATAAGCATATTGTTTAATGTAATAAACATGACTCTAAATGCAATTGGAATTAAGTATCCTCGGCCTTCTTTTCTTCAAAAAAAATAATATTTACCTTTAACATAGCATTTGTTTTTTCAAGTGATATGTGTTTATCCAGGCTTAACCAATGGCTTGAGAAACTGTGACCCAAGGGCATATAAGCCATCAAATTCACCTAAGGATCACACCCGACCTAGGCCACACCATCCCTAAGCTGGCGGGATTTTAGAGTGTCTCCTCTCCCTGGCACAGATGCAACATCCTTTATGAGGTTTGATCCTAGGTTTCCTTGCTAGCAAGGCTCATCCTCAATCGGTTGTGATAGTGGGACTTTGGAGTGAATCAATCTGAATAAATACATATATTATTGATAAATTGAAAGATGATTACAGATGTGCAGGTCAAGGGATTCAATTTATGATGGTGTCGGGAGTTCAATGAATGGTGAGGGTTTAATAGTATGAGCTCTCTAATAATGCTATCTAGATTAACAATGGAGAATGTAGGAAAGACAATCGGTGCCTCCACCGAAGCTATGAAGATACATGCATATTTTATGCAATTCATTTATCCAATCTGTTTCACTATGGTGCAGATCACACCCCCCCATTTGTTCAATTGGCCCCCATTGTGCCATGAACGGGTGTCATCACCACTGAGTTGAAGCATGCTACATGGATTGGGTCATGAGCTTTCTGATCCAGCCATCTATTTTGAATATCAACCCCCACTCTAGCCAAATATGGAATCCCTAGCTCTGATTGGCGTGACCCTCAATGGAATAGAGATGACCCTTAGTGGGAGATCTCATTTGAGGAATTGGGCGATGATGGTAGTTGATTTGGATACATGAAATTTTACTATATCTACAACACAATTGATCGCTCACTCCATGAATCCCTACTCTAATTATGATATGGTTGAAACGTTGTATGAAATTTGTAAATGAAGATCGGATCGGGGAAATCGATTTGAATCTGACACACACTACCTTAAACACTCGATCGACGGAAGAATTGGGGTTGCATTCAGGTTGTAGGTAGAGCACATCTATGGTTCTATTCTTTTCATTTCAAAAATATTGTCAACTGTGGTATATACCAACATATCTTCCTCACTCACACCATATACAAGATATATCCTCGCAAATGGAAAGCCTCCACTGAGAAAATTAGATTCAAATTCCCTAATGGTGACACCTTCAGATCAATGAATGGTCTTTGCAAATCATACTATGTATTACACTCTACATCAATACTGGGATCACAATCTCGGGGAAGGAATATGTACACAATGTTCTAGGGTAGAGAATCGTTTGCTATTACAGGAGCTTGGGATTGCGCATAGATTTAGCTTGTGGGTGCTGGGAGACAGAGTAGACAATGACTCAGATCTCAAGAAAGCATCAAGGGTTGGGCAAGAACGTTGCCTTGTAATCAACAATCTTCCATCAGGTCATGAAGACCCCATGATAGAACCACATGAAGGAACATCAAGAAATCTCTTTATTAGAACCCTCGAAGGGAAAACTATCTGTATAAAGATCAGTTTTTGGGAGAAGATAAAAAATATTAAACATAGGATTGAAGAAAATATGGGTATACCATCTAGCCTGCAACTCCTGATCTAAGCAAGGAAATAACTACAGGAGGAACTCAAGCTACAAAATTATAACATTGGTTGTGACTCAACCATCTTCCTCAATACAAGACTTCTAGCAGGATGTCCTGAGACAAGCTCTAAAGGACCAACCACCTTCAAAGATGCAGTCAAAGGAAAGACAGAGCCACAAAAACAAACAAAAAAATGAACCACCACTCCCGGTCCCTACATTGTGGAGCAGATGACTCAGATCCCAGCCCTAACAATTACTCTACTTGAGGTAAATGAGATCCATAATGATTTTATCTCTAAAGTTGTGATCTGCATATTTAGTGGATTTTGTCCCAAACTGGAAGCCCTACGACAATGGATTTTCTCTATATGGACAAAAAAGTTGTGACATATACTTATGCTCAAAAGGATTCTTCATTGTTAAGTTTGACACAACTAAAGACAAGGAATATGCACTACATGAAGGACCATAGTTTTGGGGTAATGCAGGTCTCTTCATAACACCATGGTTTCCAGATTTTGACTCAAATACCATTGTGGTTTCCAAAATGCTGGTGTGGGTACATATATATAACTTACCTCTACATTTTTGGCACCATAAAGTATTAAAATTGGAAATGCTCTTGGTAAATTATTAAAAGAAGATGGAGATTGACTCAATAAGGATATCTTCACCTTTGCTAGAATCTATGTGGAGGTACACCTTAGTCAAGGATTACCATATCACATGCTATTATATCATAACAATCAACAATGGTCCCAACCCCTGGACTATGATAATACCGCTGTTAGATGCCACATATGTCTACAAACTGGTCATCTACAAAGTGCCTATCCACAAAACAAAAAAGACATGAAAAAAAGACAACCAGAAAAGCCAAAAGAAATCCACTGAGAACAATTCATAGAAGGACAAGATCGAGAACTACACCACTTTAATTCCAAGGTCTTCCATCCCACAACAACAAAGTGAATAACATGCCCCTGGGAAAGAAGTTAGTGGAAGAAAAACAACACATTGATCAGAAGACTTTGATTTTAACAAAGAACTCCCACTAGTTACCAAAGGGACACAAATGTCTATTATTACATCCACACCCAACACTGGTAGTTGTCAAATAGTGGAAGAAAAAGAAAGGTACAAAATAATAGATTAGTCTTCTAGATTATCTATAGATACTTAGAAATAAGGACATGATTTTTATGAATATTCTTATTAGCATCTACAACATGTAATTTTTCTCATTATGAAAAAAATTATGATTTTTCCTTGGGGAAAAAAATGATTACAAATGTGGGAGGGCCCTCGCTTAAATACTACCTTGGGTGCCTCTTGGTGAATGGACATGATCTTTGATCATGCCATTTTCCTAATTAATTACTAATCACAAACGTGATTAATTTTTATATAACATTTCCTTCCTCTTGAAACGATTCTTTGTCCTTAAACAATACGTAATGACGAGCGTTGTTGACAAAACACTTTTGTCTCCCAAGAAGCTTCTTCTTCTAGTAAGTACTTCCACTTGATCAGGTATTCTTTGATTACTCGTAATCACAACTTTTTTTTACTGATGGATATAATACCTTCTTGTTCTAGAATGACCCTTCCTTCGTTATCTGAAGTCGAAATTGTTGTTTGTGTTGATTGATGTTCACCAAATGCCTTTTTAAGGCAGGATGCATGGGAAACATTGCGAGCATAAATTTTATCAGGAAGGCTTAAATTGTATACTACGTGGCTGATCTTTTTGTTCATCTGTTACAGTCCATAAAACCCTAGTGCCAAATTGTTTTTCCCCTTTTGTTTTAAGGACATATCCTTGTAAGGTTGAAGTTTAACAAATACCCATTCTCCAACTTCAAATTCTCTCAATGTTTTGTTTAGGTCAACTTGCTACTTCATATGATTTCTTACATTATTTAGATTTTATTTTAGAGTTTGGATGACTTTTTAGGTTTCTTCTAATTAGTCTTTAACAATTGTAAGTTTTGTCTCAATGATAGCAAATTCCTTCCATTTCGGAGGTTCTTAACAGTAAATATCTTGAAATGGATTCATTTTCGCCTATGTGTGGTAATTATAATTGTACCACCATTCAACAAGATGTAATCACCAAGCCCACTTATTTTGTTTATATATGGCATAAAAATGTAGCTAGGCTTCTAAACATTTATTGACAACCTCTGCTTGGCCATCTGTTTGACGAAGGTAGGTTGAACTTATGTTGAGGTAGGTTCTTATATTTTTGAAAAATTTCTCCCAAAAATTACCCTTGAATTTCGCATCTCTATCGCTTACAATGACCTTGGGAAATCCATGTAATTTGTAAACATTTTTGGAAAGTATCTCAATGATTTGTTTTGCTGAGTCTGTTTTCCTCATTTGAATAAAGTGAGAATACTTGGTGAGTCTATCGACTACTACAAGAATTTTATCCTTACCATCAGACACAGGTAAACCTCCAATAAATTCCATTTCTATTTCCGCCCATTTCTAATTCAGGATATTTAAAGGATGAAGTAGTCCAGGTGTCATAATATTTTCATTTGTATTCCTCTGACATTTATCTCATTCTCCTACATATTTCTGAATATAATTAATCATTCCCTTCCAAACAAAATGAATGGCATACATTATAGTAGGTTTTAAATAATCCCACATGTCTAACTGACAGTGAATCATGCAACTCTTTGAGAGCCTTGGATTTAATTTGGAATTTGAACTCAGAAAAATTCTTGCCTTGTACCATAGAATATCATTTTTCCATTCAAATTTGGAATTCTAAGGAAGGTTATTGATTATAGCACTTGTTTCTGTATCTTTTTCTATTCACTTCGAATCTCATTCATCTATTTAGGAACAACAATTGAAACTACAGGTAATGATGGTTCTTCGTCTTTCCTAGA
>APFE031233447.1:81679-101512 GCA_000404065.3 Pinus taeda | reverse complement strand
AGGAAGTGATTTTTTTGATCCATTTTTTTTGCTCTATAGATAGTGTTTTCTACTAGAGGAAATGCTAAAGATTATTATGACCTGTTCATATTAGAAACTTACTTCCCAAGAGATGTTGTCTCCAATTGACAAATGTGTGAATAATAGAAATAATTTCTTTATTGTATAGACTTGATATGTTCTTTCTTATTAAGCTTCCTACTTTCAAACATGATTGGGTGACCATCTTGCATTAGTACTACTCTATGCCAAACCTAAAGCATCATACTCAATCACAAATGGTTTTGAGAAATATAGAGTTTCCAATACAGGGGCATTAGACATAACTTTCTTCAAGTCGTCGAAACACTTTTCTGCTTCATCATTCCATCAAAATGAGTTTTTATTTAGAAGCTTCATTAGGGGTGCAGTTATATGGGCATATTTTTTAATAAATATTCGATAATACCCAGTCAATCCTAAGAATCCTCTTAGCCTGGAGATATTAACTAGTTTGGGCCATTCCTTTATAGCCTTGATATTATTAGGATCTACTTTTACTCCTTTCTTCGATATTATATGTCTGAGATACTCTAATTCTTATTTTCCAAAAGTGCATTTAGAATACTTGGCATATAACTGATGCTCTTCTAATACAATAATAACTTGATCCAAATGTTGTAGGTGCCCTTCCATGTTTTAATATAACCTAGAATGTCATCAAAGAACACTAACACAAACTTCCTTATATATGGGCGGAATAGCTCATTCATAGTAGCTTGGAATGTTGCTAGTGCATTGGTTAAACCAAAAGGCATTACATTAAAATCATAATGGCCTTCATGTGTTTGGAATGTAGTTTTTGCTATGTATTCCAAGTTTATTCTGATTTGGTAATACCATGACCCTAAGTCCAATTTTGAAAAGTATTTAGCTCCATTAGTTCATCCAATATTTCATCTATAAAAGGGATTGCAAACTTGTTTTAATTGTTATTTTCTTTAGTCCTCAATAATTGGCGCATAATCTAAATGATCCATCTTTCTTTTGACATAATACAACTAGAGCAACATAAAGACTTCTATTATTTGTGATAATGCCACATTTTAAAATATCATGGACTAATCTTTCAATTTCAGATTTTTGATGATGTGGATATCAATACGGTTTGATGTTTCTGGAACTTGATCTTGATTTGACTTCGATTGTATGCTCGATTTCTCTTTTAGGAGGCAACTTCATTGGAAGGCCTTGGAACACCTTATCATTGTTTTGAATTAGTGCTTGAACTTTAAGTGACTCTTCTTTAATCATTTTTGAAGTTAACATTTATAATTGATGAAAATACACTAGATAAGTTGGTGGTCCCTTCCGAATCATTTTCATCATCTTAGATGAGGATACAATTTTATTCACGGGGGCTTGGAACCCATATAACTTATATTCCTTCCCTTCCCATTTAAATTTTATAAATTTCTTTTTGATGGTTGGCAGAGTAATTATCTAGGGTCTGAAGCCATTGGATACCTAGGATCACATCCACTCCTCCTAATGGTACAGTTTAGAATGAAGATTCTAGATTATAGTATTGACTCTATAATTTAACTTTATGGCATTTCCCTACTTTATCAATTTTGTTACCATCAACTACCATAACCTTCATGTTATGCATGGGATATGTGAAAATTTTGAGTATTTTCGCCATAGTTGAGTCTAAAAAGTTGTGGGTTCTACCAGTACCGATCAAAACCATTACATTATTATTCTTGATATGTCCTTTTAACTTTAATGTCTAGGGTTGCGACATAAAAGTCATGGCCGATAATGACACTTCTGGAATATTCCCGTTATCCGGTTCTAGAGAAATATCTAAAGAATCTTCAATTTCTTCTATGTCTATTTCTTCACTGTCTAAACCCTTAGTTGCTTCACATTTATATAGGTTCTTGGTTAAATCTGACCTCAACTTTGAAACCTGCAAGTGAGCCCATTCAAAATGCTGAACTTTAGATGCAATAGCTTTTCCATGTAGGGATTCAATAGTTGAATTTAGGCTTCTACGATCCATGTCAAGATTAATATAATTCTTTGGCTAAAATCACGTGATAGAATATTTGTCGACGCGCTTTGAACCAACTAGTGTGGTTCATCAACCAGTGTGGTTCTTGGTTACTTTTCCTTTAGCACACCTATGTTTAGGGTCCCATTTTTTGCCACAACGTTTGCACTTTCCCTCTTTCATTCTTTGCATTTCCAAGTTAGTTTTTTCTCCTTCACTGAGATGTGGTGGAACATATTTTGTGTTATCCATGTTCGCATCTTGGGAAAATCTTCGTCTTGAATATACTCTTTCAACTTTTTTCCACTACATATTTTAGTCCTTCTTTCAGTAGCTTTTGCCTTTTATCTTGCTACTTCTATACAAGTGATGTCATGAATTTCAAGCTCAGCTTGGAGATGGGTTTTAAGTCCCATGGTGTATGATTGAATGAGACACATTTATGATAACCCAAGTACTCATGTAGCTAAATTTTCCCATTCTCGAGTGTATTCGTCCATGTCTCCATTTTGTTGCAGTTTGGTGAGTGCCATGAAGAACTCTTCTTCCTTGACACCTTGGAACCTTTTAAGGAATGCATTGTTGAATTTCCTCCAACTGATAGCAAGTGTCATATTTTTATAGCACATATACCAATCACATGCTTTGCCTTCCATTTGCATGGATGCATGCCGATCTTTTCATCATCATTATCAATATCGTAAATATCAAAATATTCTTCTAATTTATTGAACTATGCAATGCTGCACTTCTCTTTACCATCAAATTTGGAGAGCCCAAGCTTTTCTCTTTGTTGATATGTAGCAACTGGTGTAGTGAAGAAGTGGTATTGATTTGTGAGCTGCATATTTGAGTAATATTGATTCCAGAGCTGCATATTTTGAAAATTCGTGTTACTATTTTGTTGATGGGGCATGGATGATGATTTTGGAGACTCAAGTTTATCATGTGAGTCTAACGAGTTTGATGTATCCAAAGAATTGAGATCTTGAGTAGCTTCATGGGGTATTTGATTGAGTGAAATATTCAATTTATCGAAAATATAGGTCAACATCACCATTGCTTGATAATGATTTCGATTCACCATATCTGAAAGGATTGCATGATCCTTTTTTAATCCAGTATTGTTCTTCTTGAGCTAACTCTAGATTCTTTTTTAGGTATCCTAGAGCTCCTCGATTTATTTTCCATGTCAAGTCACATTACTCTCAAGATCCATCAATATTTTATTGAAATCGTCCATCGACATTGACGAAGTCATTTCTAGGGTATGTGGTGGTGTATATTTATCTAGCTTAACCCTTTTTCTTAATTTGATCCTACTTTTTATTTTTATTTTTAAATTAACTTGTATAGTTAATATTTGTATAATTTATTAATTAGTTATAAAAACTATATATTAATACTATATAACCAACTATATAATAAAATGTACATATATGGTTTAGATAGGTTAGTAAATTAAAAGTTATAACTATATATAGTCAGGGTTGCAAAGGCATGTTGGTCGAGAGGGGACACATCGGTCGGAACAAACATAGATATGATAGGGAAAATATGGCAAGAAGCATGCCGAAATGATGAATATGAAAGGGAGAATGATGGTCGAACGGGGTTGGAACACAAACAGATGGTTTCGTAGGCAGCAATTGAAGACAGGCATGGTCGGGGAATAGGTAAGGCAACAACAAAAAGGGACAAGCAACAGAGTGGGGTGGAGGTTTGACACGATGAGTAGTGTGAGGACCGAGTGGATAGGCACAACGACGACGAACATGAGAGTATAGGGACAATGACAGTGGAAGTAAAATGATGGCAACAAGTCCAACAACAACAGAGTCTTGAGGAGTGAGCTTTCTCTGATACCAAATGAAGTGAATCACTATGAATAAATACATATATTATTAATAAATTGAAATATGATTACAAATGTGGGAGACCTCTGGCTTAAATACTGCCTTGGGTTCCTCTTGGTGAATGGGCATGATCTTTGATCATTCCCTTTGCCTAATTAATTACTAATTACAGACTTGATTAATTTTTATATAACAGACTTGACCAACATAGCATTAAGTTAACCTAATCTCATTTGAAAATTAAACTAATGTAACACTCACTTAGACTCAATCCTCTATTATAACTATTAAACATATTATATAAATATTCACTAAAAGTTAAATCTATATAATCTACCTAATAATTCTTAATTACAATATTAAAATTATAGAAATCTTATTCCAAAAACAAACATGTGTATAACAAGCCTATCAAGGTTAATGGTATTAAAAACCTTGGGTTGTCTTCTTCAATGAGAGTGTTGCTTACCTTTAACGTAGCATTAATTTGGCCTAATCTTGAAACTATCATAATAGTCAAAACACACCATTTGTCACATATCATTGTTTAACGAAAATCCACCTTCCAAAAAAACAACACGACACAATTTTTCCTTTCCTTAGTCTGTAAATTTATTACAACTACTTTCCTTTAACATCACCTACTATATAAAATGTTTGAGAAGGAATTTTTGAGCTTAGTAAGATATCTCTTAATCTCTAGAAAACTTATGTTCACCTAAATAATTGAAATTTATATAAATATTTTTGCATCGAGAGGCCCATTCTACAACCCAATATTGGGGCGAGGTGTGATTACGTCCATGGTCAACCTAGAGTTGACATGTATCCCTCTTAAGATAAATAAAAAATGTTCAATAAATAGGAAAGAAATGTCGGTTATAATTTAAAACAAAAATGGATATACATGTCTATTTATTTTTAATTAAAAACATTATAAAACATCAATAACCCTAACCTCACTCAGGTCACTCAATTTGTTGTTGTGCTGAGAGGTGCTCTCCAACCTGATATGGAAGACAAACCTAGGATGTAAGAGATGTTGTAATTTCCCCTCCTGTCCCATTAAAAATTTTGATTTGGTCAAATTACATAAAAAATAAGTAAAGAAATGAAATTAATTATAATTATAATTGTAATTGTAAATGTAATTATAATTATAATTAATAATTAAACCAACCTAGATACATCTTAACTTGGGATATACCAAGCACCAAGAGAGATCAAATATCTTGAGGTGCAAACCTATTTTAGAGTGAAAAGAGATTTGATCCCTCTCGATGCTTGGTAGATCTAGAGTTAAGATGGATCTATGCTTTTTGATATAACAACTGAATGTGGTAAAGATATTTCACTCACTCTCGGTACTAAATAATATATTTCGATGTCCACATGAGACAATATAATTCCATATCATTTTTTTGTTGTTGTAAGATTGTAGCACCTTTCATTCATTCATTTGCAAAAGATCAAGTTACATCCATCAAATACATTTCATGGCCTCAACTTGCCCATTGGGAAACCAAGTCTGTTGGCCATCGGACCACATTGTATGCCATCCAAAATATGATAATATTAAGTCTGTCACACAAAGCCTTATAGGACTCAATTTCTATAAACCATTTTACACCTAACATACTAAACTAAGTACTTCTAACCGACATATACATCATCAAAATAAACAAAAAATATATTTCTAGCTACTAATCATCAAAGGACTCCACCAGGACTGGGTCCTTGGTGCTGGAACCTAGTAATTATGATTGAAGAATGCACATAATGTGCTTCTAAATATGACCTAGATGAACATTCTGCTACTGAATTTGAAATTGGAGAAGTTGAAATTCTTTTTGAATTTCCTAGAAATACAGGTCAAACTTAACGAAGCCTGTAGAATTCATAATAGCTTGGGAGAAAATACTCTTCATCATCGAGTAAAGGTCAACCTTCTATTTATACTGAGTGATCCGACCACGGGTATGGTCAAGATCAGGAACCAAGAGACGCCAATCCTCAAGCACTTCATTCTCAGCACACTAGTTGAGATCCGCCTCCCATGAAGAAATCAATTATTTTTGCTAGGTTGGAGTACCTGTGTTATATGCTTGGTCCATGACATTGATAAGATGAGCATCAGACTTTCTGTCATTTCTCCTCAGTGGCTGCGTAGAGGAGGAACCCCATCCACCTTTATTCCCAGCCTTGCGACTGCGACCTTGACCCCCATTTCCTGATGAACCAACACTCGGAGAAAGCTGAGTCATATATATAAACCACCAATCCACCACAGTATACCCTTCCACCCAAATAGGTCGAGCCACAGTATGAAAATAGACCGGCTGCATGCACACTGAGTGAAAACCCCAATTAATATAACCTGACACAAATTCAGAGGAAAAGAACAAGAAGCGAACTACATTAGGCCCATGCTATACAAAAACATAGCAGGTCGAGAAGGCCAACCACCAATGCAATTCATGCAAAATAACCAGCACCTCATGCTGAGATGGTTCAATTAACATAAAGAGACCAGAGATCGTTTGTCACCTCAGAAGGGAGGTGCTATAGACTGGCTCCTCGAACCAACTATCATTGGAGAAACACACCATAACCATAAAAATATAGAAATGAAGAATTATAGGAGACTTTCTTGTTCCAGTTCAACAAATCACGAAGAAAACCATTTCCATCAGGCAGACAATCCTTCCATAGAAAACTACTAACATGAATTGTTCCATACATTCCCATTTGAAGCAATATAATTCCATATAAGATAGACACCAACATAGAAACAATAAACTCAACATAAAAAGTAACCACAGAAACATGCTCATGTGTTGAGTAATCAATTCTAGTTCACTTAATAAGAAATTTGCAGGAGGGGTTGAGAAACTTGCAAGGGACATTCAAAAATAGAGTAGACCACAGATAAGGAGGGGAGAAAATAAATAGTACATACCCAACTACAGTCACGATGAACCCACGTTCAGTGACGTGCTCCAAGAAAAACCTCCTAACCGAGCTTACCACTAGATGATAGTGAACCAAGAACCTCTGCTTACCTCTTAAAACCAGTCTCTAGCACAAAAAAAAAATGCATGAATGGGGCTATGCCTCTTCATTACCTGAAGAATATGAACCCTGTGTCAAATTTCTCCAACATTAAACTCACCCACACTATCTGCCACCCCACCGTCCTGATCATGCATGTAAGGTCCTCGATTGAGCCGCCCTTCTACTTTGTCACTCGTCATTTCACCGTTGTCAAGAGTCTCGAGAGGGACAATGATCTATCTCACACCAGGATTGGGGGATAATTCCATATCAAATTTAAAAAGCTAAAGTAATTAGGAATAAAATAAGACACGAGTAAAATAATTAACCTTATACTTTTCAAAAATATTTCAGCACAACGTTTGGAAAAACTATTTGAACATCTATTTTAACAAATTATGCATATCAACTTCATATATATATATATATATTATATATATATATTCTAATGTTGTATATAATCATATATTTAATTTCCAAATAAAAAATTAATTGCTTGTTAAAAAATAAAATAAAATATATCAAGTATAATAAGAGGGAGATGTGCAATTCATTCAATTCTTAATATAAAATTAATACATAACATATAAAAAATTCATAATAATAAAAAATGTTGATGTGGGTCATCAATAAAATATTTTAACATGTAGGACCAAGTAATATTGATGTATACTTAAAAATATATTAATAATAAAAAATAATTTTAATGTGGATAATGTAATGCATAGATAAAATGTCTCAATACACGTAAAAAATGGTTGAAAAGAAGTTATTATGATTATAATGTTTAAAATAGTTTTAGTATTTTACATTTTGATCATTTTTAGGTACTTTTTTTAATATCATTTTCCCTTGAAAATAAACATATACTTTTTGGAATTATCAGAATTACAAGTTTATGATATGTACTCCAAATAGCATTAAAAAATACAATTTAAACAATGAAAAATTATACATTATATATAGAGAGTGAGAACCACTACAAATTTATTGGGATCTATCAATGGATGACAGGGATGAAATGTTCCTTTAAATTTTGCACTGTAAAAGAGGTTTGCATATGCAAATATTTGATCTATCTAGGTGAATGCTAAATCCATGCTCAAGATTGATTTATACTAGTGAATTATGACTCAACGATTATGAAATTGAGATACCAGATAATAATCACCAAATGAATTGAGCCCTGTGTACCTTAAAGCTGCCACTAATTTGACCTAACAATATTGAAAGTAAAAACTATAGTACTAGTAACTCACTTTCTGACCCTTCTTCTTTGTGATTTTAGAGCCAAAATTTACCCTCGAAGACAAAAAATGATAGCAAGAGTAAATTATCCTTCTCATCGTTCTTGGAAAATTCCCTACCTTGCCCTATAAATTATCTTATTTTAACATCATTTTCCATCTAATTTTTTTTAGAAGAAAGTGGAATCATAGGACTAACAAGGCAATGCCACTTCTTTTCACTTACATAAAAGAAATTTCAATCGTAAGAATTTATAAAAATGATTGTAGACATTTTTCTTAGAATAACAACATTAAGTAAAAAATATAGGGAAAAATTTCGCAGTGAAGAGTGAGAGTCATGTTTTCAAACTTTTGATTAGTTGATAAAATTTAAACGTAATTATCACAATGAGATTAGTAAATGTAGTTGATATATGTATTTGTTTTTCTTTTTTTCTTTAAAAAATAAAGCATATATCAAGTATATTTATTAATATCATTGGGATAATTATGTTGAACTTTTATCGACTAATCAAAAGTTTCAACACATGACTCTCATTCTTCACTACTAAATTCTTCCTTCTATATTTTACTTAATGTTATTCTAAGAAACACTGTACAAACATTTTCTATTAGTTCTTATGATTTCACTTTATTTTATGGAAGTGAAAAGAAGTGGCATTCCTTCATAGGTCTTATAATTGCACTTTCACACACACACAAGAAACAAGATGTAATTTTTCATTAGTAATGAAGAAATAACATTTTTTAGTTGCATCAAGATGCATTCAGTTCAAAAGTTACTAACTAAACAAAATTACAAAATCAAACACATTCTTTCCAATGTCAGTAGAGAATAAGTCTATGAAAACATATTACATCATCATCATCATATAGTATGAAAATTAAAGATGTAGAAATATAAGTAGACATTAAAATCCTCCATGAGCATGTGTATAAATATGCATAAAACAAAAAGTGATACTAGAAGATCTCCAACCCCAAATAAGAAATTAAGCCTATCGAATGATGTCCATGAATGGGCTATGGAGGCATTGTTGTGTGTTCTCTCCTAGCTACTCTAAGATTTCCCATCTGCCCTAAAACTATTAAGCACTTGATTTAGATAGTTGGTCTGTTGAAGCATTGTGTTCCATGTAGATGTGACAAAATGAAATATGATAAAATGTGTGTTTCTCTTAAAGGCTAGGAAGCAATGTATGATTGTGGCATCTTTGTGTCTCACTAAATGAATTTATCACGACCAAATATTCCCCAAAACTTTGAAGTGTATGGAATCCTTTTTCAATGATGAATAATAAGAGAAATTGTAAGGTTAGCAATTCAGAATAGTTATTTGATCCTCTACCAAAACTAAGCTACATTTTGAAAGAGTTATGCTCCTATAGGAACAAAAAAACCACACCACTGCACATTCCAATTTCTAAGGAAAACCCATCAAAATAGGCCCATGGAGAACAAATATTGATTTCTTCAACAGTGATAACATGAGGGGAACACCTTGAGACCGACAAAGAAACAAAGATAAATTGGTTATGACTTGTGCCACCACTTGATCTATTGATGAAAGCTTGTCCTAGAAGATGTATTTGTTTTGTATAAGCCACACACCCCAACAAATGAGTGGAGGAATTTTTGTGTGCTTCTTTTTTGTTTGTCTTTTCCCACTAAGACTATCATAACTCCATAAAAAATTATCCAACCCATACAATTGTTATGCTAGTCAATTGTTTGCAAACAAGCTATTTTTCAGTGTAAGAGGCTAATATAGGAACATGTGTGCTACTCATCCTTCAACATTTTGCACGAAGTACACTAGTTAGGCCTTTCCTTTCACCTCTTCTAAACATTATCCCAACTAGGAATTTCATTTTCAATGAGGCACCACATGAATACCTAAAACTTTTTTGGGCACTTTAATTTCCATAATATCTTCCACCACTAGGATTGGGACTTCAATCTATTTGTGAGGATCAAGTACAAGTATCCTATTTGGGTGTATATTCCTTGAATAAAAAATGTACCTAGCACAGTGAATCCTCCTAGTCTCATATTCTGACATGTGACAAGTTTATGGGAATAGTGTAGTTTTGCTAAATTCCCATGAAAGAGGTTGGAAAATTGAGCTAATTACCATTAGCTCATCCCTAGGCTCATATCATGGATCAAGTTTCATTTTCCACTTGATTCAGGGTAACCTTGGTATTATCTTTTAAAAATGTTACCAATGCAACCGAGAGACAAAAGATTTCCCCATATCCCACCAAGGGGTCTTCTTGAATCCTCACCTTTCCATAATTTCCTACCTTTCATGCAATTCTACTTTCAATTATAGAGAAGGAAACTAACATTTCCTTCCATATCACTGAAGCATTAGAGATTTTCTTGTCAGGGGATCCAATCCAGTCAACAATAGAAATTAGAACTTAGCAAGTAGAAAGTAGAACTTTTCGTGGAAAGCAGACTCCACCCTACTTTAGCTTCCAATTCCTTAAAAAATAAAGGAATTATTTTTATGCCCCAACCCCTCCAATCCTTTGGAACAATGATTTTGTTCCATTTGACCTATGGAAGGATGAATTCCTCTTTTTTTCTAGCCCATAAAAATGTGCAACACAACTCGTAGATACAATTTAAGACACGTTTGGGGATCCATGATAAGGAAATCCAATATACAAGTTTGGCCTACAAAATAGATTTGATAAGCACCAACCTACCATCTTTAGAAAATCACCAAAAACTCCACACCTTTAGACTCTTTTCAATTTTTGCAATGAGCCATTGCTAATATGATTTTTTGTAGTCATTTGGCTTGAGGTGAAGGCCAAGGTACTTCAACCCTTCATTGAAAATATCTATATGAAAAGGAAATTGTGTTTGTGCATTTATGGATTTATCCCTCAAGAATGCAAGGGAGGAAATACTAGATTTTTAAAAATCCACTTCCATACCTAATGCTTTATGAAAACATTGTAGGACAAACTTGATGGAATTCATATCTCATCCGGGTCCATCAAAAAATGAAATAATATTGTCCAAAAAAAATAAGTTGTTAATTACCAGATCTTTAGCCAAATAAATACCCTTCAAATCACCCCTTATTTTGGTTTCTAAATGCAACTTACTAAGGCGTTTTGCTACCAAAAGGAATAGTAAGGGAGACAGTGGGCATCCTTGTCGATACAAACACATAAACACATTGAACTATATATTTACATGGTGTCATTTTCCTTTTTAATAATTTGTATTGTAATTTGATAAATGTATTAAGTAAATGTGAAATGGTAAATATGGATTTAGTGATGCAAAACAATTAATATTTGAAATTCTATCCTTTCATATAAAAGACACGACCCAAATATGCCAATATGTTTTATTTATGATCATAAAATAAAGATTTGAATTGGAGAAAAGTTTAATTTTCCAACATAGAGAAGACCAATTAATATCAAGGTTTTTGTTTCTTAAAAAACAATAAATTTTAAAAATATTGCACTTACATAACTTTCTCACTTTATCTTATTATGTGGATTGTTTGGGATGGAAATTTGACCCTAATGCTTTAAATGGGATTCAACCATTTTTTTCTAACTACTTTTTGAGATGAAATTATAAATAAAAAAACTTTCAAATGGATTTCGCTATCATTAGGTTAGAAATTACTAATTTTTGATATGGAATTATGAATTAATATTTATTTATCTTTTGAAATAAAGTTATAACTTAAATTATTATTAACATTACAGGAATTTTGAGGTTAAAATAGACCTAACATCATGGCCCTCTAGAGGGCCTAGATCCCATATGGGTAGACCCAGTCCAAGATGAAGACCCACCTACAATACTATATAAGATCTAATGTGTCTCCTTACCTTCTAGTAAAATTAATCATTAGTACAATTTAGTAAATAAGCTTGATAATCAAGGGTAGAAGTGGACACTTCATAGTGGCATGACCTTCCAAATGTGATTTAAACATGTACATATGTTACCTTGTTTAGCAAGATAGGTTAATGATAGACCCAATTAGGTGGTTTCAACCTCTAAGGGAGTGACAAGTCCATGACACATCCATCAAATGGCAGGTTTCATATGAAATAATGGTGGAATGGAGTGGGGGCAAGAGGGAAGGATCTAAGCCACATGCCATGCTACAATGATAGATATGATGAAGGAATCCCACACATTGGGTGTATGAATACAAGAGGGAGAAATCATGGTACATGAGTTAGACAGGACTTTTGTTTCCATTGTTCTTCATATTTCTTTTTCGTTTTATTTCTTTTTCTTGATTTTACTACTCAGGGCTCAAAGGGATGAGAGCATGATGTGTAAGAGCAGTGAATTCCCCCTTAGGGTAGGGAAGTTGATTTCCCACCAGGGTTTGGGACAATCACGAGTTCCTTAATGATTCAAGGGGCACTCATAGGGGTCGTAGGAGCTAGGGTGATGTCCATAATGATAAGGAGGTAGAGCTCATTTTTTCCTTTTTCCCATGCGTTAAATTTTATTGTACCAACCATATTTTTCATTTTATGGTACATTACCTCTTGTATGTGGCCATAACATGCTTTAACCTTTATTTTTAGTTGCATCAACCTCTAGGGCATCATTCCAAGCTTGACCCAATGTGTGGGAAAGGGGAAGGGGAGGCTAACATCTTGTGGACACAATGGAGAAACGTGGACCCAAATGAGGAAAAATGTGAAAGGGGTTGCAATGATTGGAGGGGTGTGAGATATATGGTGTCAACTAGAAGTGGGGCCACATAACCAAAATCATGGTTTCCCATGTAGTGCCACTCCTAAATCTAGTAGCCAATATAGGAGATCCCACGGGAGTAGGATACAAGATTAGCCCCTAAGTTGAGGTAAGGGAACAAGAGTATGACCACTGCCCATTATTTTTGTTGAATCCCCCCACTAATACATGCCCAAATTTTCCCAATAAAAGTAAGCATAAACATCCAATTACATAATGAAATTTCATACCTTCAAGGTTGGAAGGCCTGCCTTCAAACCTACAATCATAACAAATGAGCGAGGGAACATAATGGCTAGATTAGGTGGTGGAGATTGGTGGAACATTGAGCTATTAAGTGGCTGCAAGGGGTTGTTGGCTATTGAATGAAGACAAATCTAGGAGAAAATTTCCCCTATAGGGGTCACTCATAGGTAGTGGGTAATAGGCCCATTTAGAGGATTCCCACAGTTTGGTGGGGATTCATCTAAAGCAGTCGATCTTGTGGCTAGCTCATCAAGTATACTTTAAACATCAATGTGGTTAATCAAAAAATTATCATTTGATGGTTTCTTATCTCTATTGCACCTTGGCACAATGACTGGATTAAGAATTCATGTGATCCTAAAAAGATTCCTTCTTTCCCTATATTGGTTGGATAATTCCTAGCATACAAAAGACCAAGTTTTTAAACTCCAAAGAAAACCTGTATAATATTTGATATAACTCTCCAAATGGAGGGGATTTTTAAGTATGTTGAAGAAATTAATGAAGAACACTAGTGAAAGAGTAAGATTCCTTTTTATAACATGAAGACAAAAGCACAGATGAAGTCATCAAGTATAGTTTTGAAAAGAAGCATGGTGCGGATCTTAATGGAGATGATGATTTTATTAAAAGTGAAGTTGAGGATAACCCTACTTTTTTCAATGATAGTATTCCTAATGATGTAATCTTTAAGGACCTTGGATAATATGATCACATTAATCCCTTGGAGGTCAACACTAGATATTACTTACATATTTAAGAAGGGAAATTGGAAATCACTAGCCATCATTTTGACGAGGACCCTATCTATGAAACTGATGATGATATTAATAGAAATTGTGTCTTGCCTTATATTCCTTATGATCAGAGAGTTGTATTGATATCATCCTTGGTACTTCTTATTATTCCCCAGTTCATGAATATTGAAGGATATAAGCCTATGTTGGTGGCCCCTTTTCAATATGATCCTTGTAATGAACAACCTAGTTGTTGTGATCCTCCATCTCCTCATCCTTTCCATTGTGTCCCTAAGGATACCATGAATTGTTTCATCGCTAAGGAGGATTTTGATAAGGAATAATTGAGCTTGATCATTCACTTCTCTATATTCAAACTTGAAGGAATCACTCAATGGTGTGAGAATGATTACTTTTGTTTCCTTGTATCCATGAATCCTATTCATAAAGAGTGGGCATCTTAGTTTACCACCTACCACCCTTATGATCTTTTATATAGATATTGCATCGATGATTGTGATGTTTTCTTGTCCCATATCATAATTTACTAATAATAGGGAAAAAGGTTATTATATTGATCTATTAATATGCTAATTACATTTGTTATATGACTATACTTAGCTCTGGAATAATATAACATGCATGGTAGTGTAGGTCCATTGCATATTCCTTTTTCACATCTAATATCATCATATCATGTTCTCATGATAGATTATATTGCACTTGGATTAAATTTTAGTGAAAACATACGCAATTACAGTACACCCAGTGCAAATTCTCCCAAAGAATTGTATTGTAACGTGTAGGTAATAGGTTTGTGGTCCTAAGAGATTTCTAAAGTTATCATGAACTTCCCATTCAAGTGCATGGATCATGTGCTCTACAATGAGCTCACGAACCAATTGGAGACAAATGTTACCCACCAAAAGTGGGTGACCCTAGGAGAATATTTTCTCCTATTCATCGCTTCTAACAACCAACCAACAACCCCTCAAAGCCACTTTTTAGCCAATGTAATGGTCTATTCATATATTCGCCACTTGCATAGGTCATATTTTCCTCGCCCATTTGTTAAGAGCACATGTTGGAAGGTTGGATTCTAATAAAAAAGTACATTATTCATTTTACAATTGAGTTCTTATGCTTGTTTGTATTTGGGACTTTTGGCATGGATTATGGGGTGACTTGGAAAAAATAAGAGTCTTGTCCACAACCTTATTCCCTGAACTTAAATGGGGGTTAATTTTCTATCCTAGTCATGTGCATCCTCCCTTAATGGCCCATGGCTTTAGGAAGGAGCACTATTTGGGAAGCCACGATTGAGATAACATATCCCCATCCATCCTTATTCAATACTTACCACCTTCCATATTACATTATGAGACCCTATTCCACCTCCCTTCTTCGGGCCAACTGAGCATTGGATCATTGGGTTTTGGAATACACATCCTCATACCTTGGGTAGGGCCTAGAAATGTACCCTGGGAAGTTGAAGCAGATAAAATAAAAGAAATAACATCTAATGGCCATAGGGAAAACAAAAGAAAAATCAAAATTCAAAAGATGTTCATGACATACAAATAATCATGTGGGAAAAATCGAAGCATGAGCTCTACCTCTATCATATGGTCATCCTAGTTGATAAGCCAATGTTTTCCTATCTCATAGAAGACAAGGAACCCTTGCATGTCCCAACCCATGATGGGTTATGAATAGCCCCATCCTATAGGGGGTAGTAATTGCTACACATCATACAAATCAATCTCTCATTCCTTGAGCTATGAGCGGTAATACAAGGAAAAATCAAGAAAAAATAAAATGTAATATAAAGGGGTGGAGAAATAAAGGCTAAGGTAACTCATGCATGCATGATTTCTTCCTCTGTACATATTTACAGATAGGATGACATATTCCATCATATCTCATCCCTTTGACCATAGAAATTGGCCATAAAGTTCTTTCGCCCTTCATTCCATCGTTATTCACATGGAACCTATTGATTGAAGGGTGGACCAAGGACATGTCACTTCCATTTGGGGGTTGGTAACACCTAATAGCGTCGTCTATTAAGCACTCCTACCTAGGGAGGTAACACCATTGCATGACTAAGGACCCAATTTTGGAAGTAAAGCCACACAAGTGTTATTATGCCCATTTCTTTCAAGTTATTTATGTATTGGTGCATGCTATTACCATTGCTACTATGTATTGGTACATACTATTATGTTATCGTTTTATTTAGTTCCACTTACCACCACTTCAATCTCTCTTGACATTTTTTCATTTTAATTATTTTTCCTTCATTTAGTGACCTTCCACCTATAAAAAAACTTCTACAAGTGGACATTGCTTGCCATGAATATTTATTGCATTCAATGTACATAATTTTTGTTCCATGCACTTTGAATGTAGCTACATGCCAATGAACCACTCATGTTCTCTAATGAGAAATATTTTATCTATTTTTCACACTCATACAAACCATTACACTATTAACCATTTTTTTTCATTCTCATAAAGACATGAAGAAGGAACACGAAAAAGGATTTGGGTGGGGAATGGGGGATGAGGGAATAGCCTTGATCTATATTCAATAAATTGGTATTTGTTATTCATTGTCATCCTTTAACATGGAACTTATTTATGATATTTCCTTAAAATTGGGTTATAGATTGCATAAGAGTTTTATCATAATTATGGGTCATATACTTCTTTGGTTGGTTACTCTTCTAGTCACTATGGGTATTTATTCAATGGCTCATGCATTATTGCACTATATTGTGATTGATCTTAAGACAATGTTTCCAAGTCATCAATATGCCATGCTATATGTTCAAGGAAAGTGAAGTTTGTGTTACTCACTCTACGATGTTGTTGACCTTTCACATCGACCATACCTATGTTAGTTTTACTTGGAGATTCTATCTCTTCACATGAACTATAGATTATAGTTTCACATGGATTAAAGGGGGATACATTAATTCCTTCATTTGATGGATCTATTACTATTGGCACCAACACATTATCTAGTAAATGGATCTAAAAATTAGATACTAATTTGGAACTTGGAGTCATTAGTGGTAAGATTTCTCCTACTTGATAATGGGTTTCTTTCATTTACTCTTGATCAATCGATTATACAAACACTTTACAATGGCTTCTCTATTCAGACTCACTAGATTGTACTTGTTACCTTAGGGTCCAATTTCATTATTTGTGGGTCCTCTCATGTATAACAATGGTATTCATAATGAATAGTAATCAAGAAAATTTATACCATGCTTGACATGGGCTCATCTATTCCCACGATGTAGAATCATATCATCAACATGGTAGGTTCAAAGACCTTGGGTTTAGGGGGAATCATACATTTATGCTCCCAAGTTGTGACCAACTATATCACTATCATATGTGAACTATAAGTGGTGTTACATGTATTCCTAATGAATATTGTAGCATAGAACCACATCATATTTTCTCATGGCTATGATATATTTTATAACACAAATCTATTGTCTACTTTTCTATGGCCATGGAATCGCATATCATTTCATGGATCTACAATGTATTGTATTGGCATCCATTCCTTTTCCTACCTCTAAGCATTGGAAATATCTATAGTTATATTTTCTACCATATGCCTTACAAGGATGGTATTAGATGTTATGAGTATGAAAATACATAATGAGTAAAAATATCATAATCAATTGAATTCATAATTTAGAATAAAGTTCATAACAAGTTGGAAAAAATAATAAATGAGCATGGAAAATATCACAACTTATTACAAATAAGCATGGGAATTGTTCTTATCCAACTTGAAAAATATCATAATTGAGGATAGAACTTGTGCATGACTTGTAAATTCTTAGTTCACATGCCATAAACCCTATCTATGAATTATAATTGCTTATTTCACTAGACATGAAGCCTATATATGACTTGTATGCACCTAATTTACATGCCATGAAGCCTATATATGAGTTGTATCCTCCCAATTCACATGACATGAAGCCTATCTCCAAGCTCTTACGAATTCCTAATTGAATAGGCCAAATCAAGGATAGGGAAAATATATAGTAGACAGAGTATTATGAGTCCTTATGTTGGTGAAATAAATAGAAAGTTTAAAGTTTACGGGGCCTTACATTAGTGGAGAGAAATCAGGAATGAAAAATGAAGTATCTCTAAGACCTTAGATCCAAAAGGTGTTGTAGTAGTCTTAAGGTAACATACCCGATTGTTTGTATATATATATATTTGATGGGCTTTATGATAGTGGAGAAAAATCAATGATGAAAAATGAAGTATATTTAAGAGCTTAGATCCAAAAGGTGTTTTTGGTAGTCTTTTATATATATATATATATATATATATATATATATATATATATATATTTCATGCTAAGCAAGGTTGATAATGGTAAATGTGTGCAAGTGGATATGATAGGACAACCAACAATTAAAGGTAAGACCTATTTTCCTCACTTATTAATAGATATTGAAGTTACAAATTAGATTTAGTGGAAAATCCATTGTAGTTAATCCTTTATTCAATTATTTATCTCTATTACATAAATAAGATGGATCACCTATACACAGGAGATTTTCCTCTACAAAAAGCATTATCACCAAACTTACCTAACACTTTAAAAGGACCATATAGTATATCCTTGATATTCTTAATTCTAGGACCTTACAACCTATATTTGTTTATACACAAACAAATTCTCTCCTACCTTGAATGTTTTCCAAATAATGTAATGATCATGTTTGGGCCTTGTACTTTTCCTGTGACTTCTTCAATGTCTCTTGTACTTTCTAATGGATCTATATATATTTTTTCAACAAGTTTTTCTAATTCTAAGCATCTCTTATGATTTCTTCCATCACTCCTCCTTCAAGTCCATATGAAACTTCTAGGGGTGATGGTTTCAAATACCTAAAGTAATTTTCTAAAGCAGACATCAATAGAAGAGTGGATTGATTCATTACAAGTGTGTTGTATATTAATAAAATTTTCATTCTGGATCTCAGGATGATAATTCTTGTAACCCATAAAAATATGAACCCATTTCATGTTGATTTCATCAGTTTATTCTTCTACCTATGGATATAAAGATTTATATATTTCAACTTGGTGTCCATCTTCTCCTAAAGTGTAGTCCAAAAGGAACTAAGAAATCTAGTATCTTTATATGAGCCTTGACACTCCTTAGTATCCCAAAGTGCACCCAAACAATTTCAAAGATCATTTTGTCACTTCTTATCCCTTGATGATATTTTCACGGTGCATACAAATGTGCATCTTATTAAACTTGTCTACTACCATAATAAGATAGTCACACACCTTCCTATTTGTTCAAAAAACACCCACCAATCCATGAATATGTTATTCTAGGGTCTAGTGCATACAAGTAAGATATGGCATAAAACTTTATTTATATTACTAGGCTTGTTTGAACAGAAAAGTATGCATCTGTAATAACCCAAGATGCTTCCTGAATTATGGGCCAATAAATATACCTACGCAAGTTGGAAATTGTCTTCGCAACAATAAAATGTCCTCAACCTTAGAGGTATGATACTCTCTAGTAAGCTAAAATATTTCACCTTTAGGAACATAGATCTTGTTTATCTTATAGAGAAACCAATTATGGAGATGATATTCAACTTTGAAATCAACCTCTTCTACACAAATTTGGTCACATAGGTATTGAGACACATATATAAGGTACTCATCTTCCATTTATGCCTCTTTGTATTCATAATGGGTGGTGATCCCCAATATTGTAGCAATAATGCTACAACTCCTGGGGCTTCCTGTCTCTTAATTTTATCAACCCGGTAGTTCGTACAAACTTGGAAGCGGCGGTGCTATATGCACAAGTA
>APFE031233447.1:3382-69534 GCA_000404065.3 Pinus taeda | reverse complement strand
CAGGGAGAGCTTGAGAAAGAGCTGAAAGCAAAACTAATCCATGGCCTACAAATCGAATTACAAACTAGCTAACTAATGGCTAAAACAAAATGACTAACTAGCTACAAAAATGACTAACCACTAGCTAACCAAAAATGTCTAACTACTAGCTAACCAAAAATGACTAACTCAAATGAGGTCTCAAGCCCTCTTATTTATACAATTTGAGGACCCAACAGTGCTCCTAGAATTTAGGGACTTGGCTGCCCAAGACTTGTAGTTAACAGCAGTCCAACTTGATTTGCTTGGCTGCCCTTGTGCTCATTGATTTGGTGGCCTTGAACTCCGAGCTGATGGTGGAGAATTCGAGGTAAGGGCCCATAAATGAGGGGGGCACCTTCCTACAAATCCTCTAGCTTGTTCTCCCACGAATTTGGCTGCCAAGTGCTCATTAAGACCTTCAAAATTGTCTCCAAGTTGACCAACAAGGCTACACAAAGCACCCATTAGACTTGTTGGCATAATGACTAACCAAATTCACTCTATTAACATAAAAATAATCAAAAACATGCAATAAACAAATGAGAATGGTGGACTAAGCCAAATTAGGAAGTTGAATGAGCCCAAATAATTGTACATTTTTGGGGCTCATCAATGGGTAAAATGATCCTTATGGATATTTCACAAATATATACTATTGGATGTGGGTGTACTTTAAAGCATGCCTACCAACTTATTAGCACTGTCATCCAATGATTAGTTGAAAATGCTTCAAAACTGAATCCACTTGTAGGACAAAAAGTCATGGAAGTCAAACAGTCATGAGGGTAGTTGAACAGCCACAAGGGTCAGTTTTCACCCTTGGCTATAAATACCCCCTCATTTGTACATGCAAAGGACTTTTCACCTCATCTCCTCCCACATAGCCAAGAGAGTAATAATTTATTTGAGAAGTAAGTAGTGGCTCAAATTCCCGACACTTGAGGTTAGTGATTGTTGGGTGCAAATAAGGTATCTTTTAGAACTCTTAAATGCTTCACATTAATTATCAACCTGGGTAAGTCTTTTTCTTTGAAGAGTGTACACAATATGTGCAAGTGATGTAAATTGTTATATCTATAGAGAGTAATACTTGAAAATAACTTATTGATTTCAATACAAGAGTAAACGGATCAAACCATAAACATCAAGCTTGTAACTTCAAGGAAATTAACTTATTCAAACATCAAAACTCTATATTAACCAAAACCAAACTCAATTTTAATAATAAACTCTAATTGCAATTACATCAACTGAGCTCTTTCAGCTGAATCTAGACTTCTGCATAAGAGTGATCAACCTGATTTAACCAATAACACTATGGCTCTTAATTAACAAGAGATGATTCTTACCTAATAAAGAAATCAATTGACAACACAAATAGATGAAACCAATAAACATAAATAAGAATTAAGGCAATGATTATACAAACTCAACACTGATGAAAGTACATCAATCGTAAAGCTATAAAACAGAGTAATCAATCTTGCAGTAAAAGAAAAGTATAGAATAGGGAACATGAGTGAAATCCACCAGTGACCAGGCCCAAGCTGCCAACAATTACTGCTGGATTACTTCAGACTATCACAAATGAACAACAACATGAATTAGATATTATTCATCAAATTCAAATGTCATTACAGCATGATATGTTCCTCAGAATAACACTCTATATCTCAAAGTTACAATTGAAGTAAAAGCGAAAAGTTAAGTTCTATTCTATTCATTTTTCCCCTTTATAATTAAATAGAAAAAGAGATAAATGTGATTCCTCAGTATCAGGAGATCCCGAGGAATTTGCAACTAAATTCTATTATCAGATAATTCTTTCATCTTGCGCTGATCCTCCAAATTTGCTTCTCGATTTGACCCCACAAGACGCGCATTAATTTCTCTGTTTATCCTTTGTTGTTCAATACATTGAATAGCAACTGTTCCATTCGCTAATTTTTGCATAAAAACAATGAAAATTAGTTTTGACATCCAAATCGTATCAAGAGCAGTTTCATTAAATTTCTATCGAAATCTCATTAAAACCTTATTATATCATGGCACAAATGCATAAAAAGGAGGAAATAGATAGTGTAATCAAGAGTAAATTTATACATGTTGCACGACCCAACATACTCCCCTGCTTACCTTGTTTCATGTCCTCATGAACATAAGTAGTTATTATGTAATGCAGTCAAAGAGTAAGTAGGAAATGCTTTTCCTTTATCTAACCTAAAACCGTGCTTTTGTATTAAATCTGCAAAGGCTATTCCTTCATGACCTTCAGGCAACTCATAATCATAATGGTATCCTTCAGGAGGGTGCCAAATAATAGGACTCCTAAATTGACGTTCCAACTAGTATGGTCCTTCCCTTAAGATAATATGGTCCTTCCCTTAAGATAATATTATTGTATGTGACAAAATGGCCTAAGACAGCTTTAAAATTCCTCCAATTAAACTATTCTTTGTCCCTGACACTATTGGTTGAGACTGTCCATCTCTGTTTGGATGCGATCAAGGACCTTTCCTGAATGGATAATAAATATTCCCTCCTTTCTTGCACAATTTCTTTATGCATAGGCCCCAGAATCTTAGTTACGCCCTCCTGTGTCATGAGTCTTTTGTGTCTAACAAAAAGTTGCAAGGGGTGTGTCGGTTCATTCCTTACCCACAAATCTAGTCCATGTTATTTTCTTTGAAAGGCGTTATAAGACTTGGACCACTTAAGTTGGTTTTCTGCAAAATAAATAAAGGCCTGGAACTGAATGTACCCAACAAAAGGGCTAGGATTATTATCCACCTCTCCTTCTAATACAAAATTATGCAAGTAAAATTCGCAGAGAAGACGTTGGACTTTTATCCCATGTGCTTTATAACAGTTTATAAATTCTTTGGTTGTCTTCAACTCGACTAGTTGGCCGACCTTAACGGCTTTAATCTTTAACAACAAATATCTTTCCAATAAAAACATAGCATAATTTGTGGTAGGAGACCTGCAAGATAAGACATCAGAGTATAAAGAGCAAATAGCATCGATATGACCCACAACCTTCTCTAGCTTGGCTTTTAATTTCCTGTGCTTTTCTTCCTCCTGCATGAACTTATCAAAAGTTTAATTCTCAGTTATGGTCAATTCTCTGCATTGCCTCTACAACTCCTGATACTTTTGCAGAGGAACTGTCTCGTTCTGAAATTGTGCTAAATCAAGCTGGGCTTGTGCCATCTCCTCTTGTAACTCTGAAAGAATATGATCATTGCATGATGGAGTGTCATTTCTTCTGTCCAGGTGCTTTTGCTATGAGAGGGTAAACCCTTGGTCTAAGTAGACCTATCTATCAACTCTATGTGAAAGCTTATTAGTGTGCCCATTGTCTAAGTAGAAATAAGTTCATTCTGGGTTTCCATTTCCCTACCTTCACATATTTTTGTTTGTGTGGCAACAATGACTTACTTAGGAGTAGTTCTCTCAGGTTCCTTATTTTCAGTCTCCTTCAATTTTTGACGTACCTGCTTGATCATCTTCTTAAGATTTCGATATTTCTTTCTCAGCTTCCTTAACTTTGTTATGGCTACTCACTTCTTCTGAGGAGCATCCTTTGTAAAAACAGGTTGATCAATACCCTTTGTATCCAAGGGTTCTTTGTGCTCGTCTTGGCCATGTTATATGATAACCATGCCACCAAACTAGTTATCAGATTCATGAGTCATTTCTGTGTCTACTTCCTCTTCCCAGTGTGCAGCTTCTGGGGAAGGCAAAATTTCTATGTGACCAGAATCTTTTGAGGATTGAGCTTTGTTCAGATTCTGGTCAAGTGATCCTCAAGGTTTCATATATGCATTCAAATTTGCAAGAACTTGGGCCATCCCTTCCTTAAAATCATATAAGAAATTACCTTGGGGGCTCATAGGTGGTGTTTGAGAAGGCCCTACTTCATTTTCTGGTTCATCATCATTTTGAAAAGAATGTTGTGTTTCACTTTGTTCCAGGTAAGAATTGCATTCTTCCTCAAGTTTTGATTCAGAATTAGGCTCTTCCTCCTGTTCTGGTTCAAAATTGGGTTCCTTCTCCAGTTCAAGTTCAAAGTTGGGTTCCTCCTCCTATTCCTGTTCAGAATTAGGATATTCCTCTTGTTTTGCTTCAGAGTGACCTTCTTCCTCTAGTTCTGGTTCAGAGTCATGTACGGTAATTGGACTAGATGATTCTGCTAGCCGTTCGGCACTACCCTAAGGATCTACGAAAGTCCTCTAAACTGGGTTTAGCCTTACTGAATGCCTGCGCTTATGGGGTACTATTTCCATATGAGCAGTTCGTTTCCTCTTTGGAACAAGTTTTTGTTGTTCAATTTCCATGGTTGTAGGGGTTTGGATTACACGGTTTGTCCCTATCTCTAGTTGTGCTATAATATTGTCCCAAATTAAATTTTGCTGGGTAAGACTGTGAGTAACAATTAGTCTGATTAAACCATGATGACTAACTACAATCTCAAGATGTCTAGCCCGTCTTATTCTATCAGCTGTGTCGTGTAATAATGAATTTAAAAAAAATGGTAAATTGACAATAAGCTTATGCTTTAAAACGACTAAGAGTTTAAGTTGTTGTGGTTTTACCACATCCCGTTGACCATCATAGGTGATGTACTTCTGGACAACACTTGCTAATTCACACAATGGTTCTTCCAGAGAGGACGATTGAATTCCCTTGCCTTTTCGTGTTAATTCCTCACCTGTATCTCTGAAAATCTCCACCGCGCCATGCAACATTATGTGCTTTTTAGGACATACTTCTCCTTTTGGAGACAACCCAGAAACTTCAGCTATCATAGCCTCAAATATTGTTATCCTTACGCCCTTTAATGTGGACTTCCCATCTTGTAAGTGTTGTAAAAACTCAATAGCAATTTCTTCGCTAGGGGCTTGAAGTCTGGTGAACTATCATATCCATCCTACACGTACCAGAATTTCCCTAGCTCTGTCAGAAATCTCCAACATTAAGGGTTCTTGGTGAATTGATTTTCCACCCATAATGCTCGAATTCTTCCAATGTTCACCCTACAATTTCAAAGATTAACACAAAAGAAAAATGCAACGGAGAATAGCAATTGCTTTGGTACAATACAATTTCAAAGATTAACATAGCAGAAAAACACAATAGAGAACAACAATTGCTTTGGTACATTAGAACAGCAAGTGGATGTAACAAGTACATTTCATAATGTTAAGTGGAGTTTCCATGAGAATTAATAATATTAATTTGAGGACTATCATGCTGCTATATGTCATTTGAGCATGGGATATCATAGCAACATATCAAGTTCAATAAGCGGAATAAATAAAAAGCAGAAAAAATCAGTCATACCATGTGCAAAGGCATAATGGGAATCCTCCCCCCTCCTTAAAAGGAGAGGTCACCTACGATCGAGTAGACAAGGAAAGTGTTGTTCTGACGGCAAGGCAAGGGAATGAACAGTGCGGTAGTAAATGAAACAGAGTACGCATGTCAATGATAGGACAATAAGAGGTATCGCTATCATGAGATCGGAGTGTGTAAAGATAGTTATGAATAAGAGATAGGATGCTTTGAATTGATGATAAGTTATGCAAGAAAGAAAAGGACAACAATATGCCAAAAAGATGCTTTGTTGACGGTATTCTAGATGAGAATGATACGAGTGATCGAAAAGTAGTATCTCATGCATAACGGTTCTAAACAGGGAAAAATTAAGGAAATAATTTCTTCGATAAAAAGAAAGAATAAGAAGAGGGTATTATAGTAGTAATTCACAATAAAATATAACTTCAATACCATAAGCAGAGCTTCTGCTACTAACAGGTGTCCATAGCCTCGGCAGGGTTGCTTTTTAACCCATATGAGCCAGGCTCCTCAATTTATAGATGGAGATTTCTAGTGTTGTTCTACAGAAGAGATTAGTGTGCTGGCAAGGTAACTAGATAACCACACTACCATTCACTGGGATGTAGAAAAAGTGATCAGGTCAGCTCGTGATGAGACATACTATTCCAGGGATCTTTTAGCTATCCAATGGATCATAACTCTGGTGTGGTGGCCATAGTGGGAATGTCACTTTGCTATAGCCTTATGAACATGGTAGGCTGGCTCGTAATGAGACCCCCTATCCTCCATCTTAAAACAAAATTTTGCTGTTATTGCACATTTTTATGATAAATAGAGGGAGGCTCAATACTCCTTAAGAGTAGGGATGGTGGAAGAAGTTGAACATGTCAATAGAAAAAGTATACCCATAGTATTATTTGTTACAGATAGAGAAGATTATAACCAAGAAGGGTGGAACCAACATGGTTTTAAGATGATTAATCAGTATCATGTACAGCAGAAAACGATGCAGTAAAGTAGTATATAAATAATTGTGTCCCTTTTCATGAAAACAATCTATCATCAAGAAGTTGTCTTGTTAAAGATCATAACGTTAATGATATTAACTCCTTTCAATCAAATCCATAAATTCTTGTCCTCATAAGAGTAGTGTACTTCATGCCATGAAAAGAAAACAAAATGAAAAACCAAAGAAAAATGGGTCAAAGAGCAATCGCACAGAAGAAAAAAATTTGTTGTTCAATTGGATTGAACAACAACTGTTCAAAAGATTGAACAATAGTTGTTCCTATAAATGAACAACAAAACATTACAAAGAAAAGAAGTGTTGTTCAATAGATTGAACAACAAAACAATCGAAAAGAAAGAAAGTGTTGTTCAATAGATTGAACAACAACTATTCAATTAAATGAACAGCAACCACGCGAAAGGAAAAGAAGTGTTGTTCAATAAATTAAACAACAACTATTCAATTAAATGAACAACAACCATGAAAAGAAGTGTTGTACAATAAATTGAACAATAGTTGTTCAATAAATTGAACAGTAGTCATTCAATTAAATGAATAGAAAACATGCAAAACAAAAAGAAGTGTTGTTCAATAGATTGAACAGTAGCTGTTCAATAAATTGAACAGCAACCATTCAATTAAATGAATAGCAAACACGCAAAACGAAAAATAAGTGTTTTTCAATAGATTGAATAGTAGTTGTTCAATAAATTGAACAACAGCTGTTCAATTAAATGAATAACAAACATGCAACACAAAAAGAGATAAAGTTTTGTTCAATAGATTGAATAGCAGTTGTTCAATAAATTGAACAGAAAGATGAAGAGAAGAAATAAATTTTATAAAGATGAATCTGCTGAAGGATTTCCTTCTGCAGCTAAAACTTGCATGGTGGATCCTCACGTATCTACTGGTAGAAAGATTCTCTGGTAAGTGGTTTTTGGTAAAGGCGCACCCGATGCACATTCGCTTTGAAAGAAGAACCAGACCTATCAATGGTGGCCAACATAACAGTGCCATTTTCATGCACTTTCTTTATTTCATAGGGGCCTAACCATCTAGTCTGCAGTTTCCCAGGGAAGTCTTGAAACTTGGAATCTTAGAGAAGTGCCCAGTCACCCTCATGAAATGCTTTTTTATTAATCAGGGCATCATGCCATTTGGCTCTTTGTTGTTGAATGAGTGCAGTATGTTGTAGGGCCAGTAGCCAAATTTCATCTAATTCATTCATCTATTGTAACCTGTTAACTTGGGCTTCAGTTAAATCCAGTCCCACTTCCTGGGTTGTCCTTAGGGTTTATATTTCAAATTCTATGGGAAAAATGGGTTCCTTACCAAATACTAGTTGATACAAAGAGTATCCAGTAGTGTTTCTCCAAGTTCTGCAATACACCCACAAGGCCTTTGGTAGTTGAGCAGTCCAGTCTCATCGATGTGACGAGACTGTCTTTGTTAGAATGGCTTCGATAACTTTGTTGGTGCTCTCCACCTACCTATTCACCTATGGGTGACACTAAGAAGTAATTTTGTGTATATGTCATGATTTTTCAGTTTAGCAGCAATCTTCTGACCCACGAATTGTGGTCCCCCATTAGTAATTACTTCTCTGGGTAAGCCATACCACACAAAAATTTCGAAAAGAAAATTAATAACAGTTTCCTCTGTTACTCTTGGTAACGCTACTACTTCCACCCACTTAGTTATGTAATCTATTGAAACCAATATATACTTTTTCTGGTTGGATGGTGGGTTGAATGGCCCAATGAAATCTAATGCCCAGTGCTCAAAGGGCTCTATCACCAGCTGCGGATGTAGGGGCATTTCATCATATTAGCCAACGCAACCCATCCTTTGGCAACTATCACATGCCTAGACAAATTTCTTACCATCTTTAAAAATAGTGGGCTAGTAGTAGCCCATTTGTAGAATTTTATGTCCAGTTCTATGGTCTGCAAAATGTCCACCGCAAGGTCCTTCAAGGTACGCTTTTAAGATATCATAAATTTCATCCCCCCTGATACACCTGCAGATGTGCATATCAACTCCCATGTGAAAAAGGTATCCTCCAATCCAGGAGAAACGAGTGCTACACTACACAATCAATTTCCTTTCTCTGGGTGTCAGATGTTTGGGCAATTTTCCCACTGCTAAGTAATTCACTACGTCTGCATACCATGGCATTTTTATGGCCACAACAAATAAATGTTCATCTGGGAACTAATCCTCAACCGCCATTGTATCGTCTGTTCTTGGCACTAGGGAGAGGAAGTCTGCCACGAGGTTCTCCTTCCCTAGTCGATCCCTTATAGTTATGTCAAATTCCTGCAAAAGTAGTAACCAACGAGTCACTCTTCCATTTGTAATGGGTTTATTGGCTAAGTATTTAATAGCGGAGTGATCAGTATACAAAACTACAAGGTATCCAATTATATAGTATCTAAATTTGTTGATAGCATAAATAACAACTAGAAACTCCTTTTTTGTTACTATGTAATTCAACTTAGCAGGAGTTAAGTTTTTGCTGATGTAATATATAGCGTAGGGTTTCTTGTCTTCTTCCTAGCCAAGAACAACTCCAATAGTTGTATCTGATGCATCTGATGAAATCTGGAAAGGTATATCCCAATTCAGGTCTCGTAACATTGGTGTTGTTGATACTAACCATTTCAAATCTGTGAAGGCAATGTCAGATTTGTCAGTCCATACAAAATCAACATTTTCTATCAAAGCATATAATGGTGCAGCAATTTGCGAAAATTTCTTTATAAATCTACGATAGTATCCAGCAAATCCCAGAAAACTACGTACCTTTGTTTTAGTGCAGGGAGTAGCTAATAAGAGGATTACATGTATCTTTGTTGGATCTACCTGAATTCTAGCCGCTGAAATGTAATGACCCAGAATCAGGCCTTTTGTCATCATCATATGACATTTCTCATGGCTTAAGCAAATTCTAGTAGCAATACACCATTCTAGGACTTTCTCTAATGTCTGAAATGCCTGATCAAAGTCATCTCCCTAGGGTGTGAAATCATCCATGTGCACCTCCAATCCTTCATTTATCAAGTCTGCAAAAATACTGAGTATGGCTCTTTGGAATGTAGCAGGTGCATTGCACAATCCGAAAGGCAATACCCTATAAGAAAATGTTCCCAAGGGGTAGCTGAAAGTAGTTTTACCCTGGTCTTTAGGGGCAATTTGAATCTGGTTGTAGCCACTGAAGCCATCCAGGAAAGAGAAGAATTTCTTTCCTGCTAGTGTGTCTAGGACCTGGTCAATAAATGGAAAGGGAAAATGGTCTTTTTGCGTTGCTTTGTTGAGTTCTCTATAGTCAACGCATATCCACCATTTTCCATTATTTTTGGGGACGACTACTAATGGGGAAACCCATTTATTGTCAGATATAGGATTAAAAAAATTCACATCTAACAATTTTTGAAGCTCTTCTTTCACAATATCCTTTAGATGAGGATTTAATCTACGTTGTGGTTGTCGAATAAGTCTTGCATGTTATTCAGTGTAGATGTGGTGCATGCATAATTGAGGGTCAATCCCTTTCATGTCTGGGTAATCCCATGGAAAAGCCCCTTTGCATTTCCTAAGGACTTGAATGAGTCTCTGTTGCTGGTCATCATTCAGATTACTGTTAATATTCAGGATTTTCCCTAGGTTGATTTCAATAGGCTTGCTATTATAGACAATGGTTGTTGGTATCGGTTGGTCATTAATTTCTCTCGAGGAATCTTATTTGATTTCATTATCAAGGATTGCTTCAATCACGTGGCATCTCAAATTAGACATTGCAGTAGAGTGATTGATAAAGGTGTTAATGACATCATCTTTTGTTTGGTTTTTTAATTCAAGCGCATCTGCCACAGTCAATGGTGAATGAATATTTATGTTAAATATATTACAGGTTGTTTCCTAGTTTTTAAAATGGTCAGGCTTGGCTATGTAGGAGGGTATAAAGTGAGATTCTTAACAGCATTCCCTCTGTTTATGGTCATACTGCCTATTTGGCAGCTTATATAAGCATCGGTTGTTGCTATCCAAGGCCTTCCCAGTATTAAGGGGTCTCCATCTAGTTGATTTCTGGGGTTAATAATCAGAAAATCTGTTGGATATTCCCAAGAGTCCACAGAAACCATTACATCTTGTAGTGTTCCTTCTGGCCTAATTACTGAATGGTCAGCAAGTTCCAACAAGGTAGTGGTTGGTTCTAAGGCTCTGATGCCAAGCACTTTGCAAGTTTCTATTGTAAGAATGTTAATGGATGCCCCTAAGTCTACTAAAGCATTGGGAAAAGAGAAACCATTTATCTGGACTGTGATAATGGGATTTCCCGGGTCTTCATATTTTACAGGTGTCTCTTTGCGTAGCAATAAATCAGACAAAGTTCCGACAACATGGGCAATTGGTGTTATTTTTGTTTTCCTCACAGACTTCATTTCACACAATTCTTTAATAGTTTTAGCATATATCAGAATATATTGAATGGCCTGGAGGAGGGGTATTTTTATACAAAGATTTTTGAGTTCTCCTAGAAGATCAAAGTTAGGATGTTCAATTGTTCTAGGTATTATCAATCTTTCTGGGAACGGGGGAGAAGTAGTTATGATTTGTTTAGGGTATTTCTGCCTAACTGTATCTTCTCCCTGATTTGTTTGCTGGTTTTCTACAGTAAAAGGCTTATTTGGATATGCTTCTTTAACTTCAGGTTTCATATTTGTGTCCTAATATGGAGCAATTACACGTCCAGATATTAACTTAAGCTCACTACACTCTCTCGTCTCAACTTCGGGGTCCAGACTCTCAATAATTTGTACTGACTAGATCGGTCTATTGTTAGGGTTTGGGTTGGGTTGAGCTGGGAGTTGTGGTTGTATATTAGGTTGAGAATTTTGCTGCAATGTGTAAGGTGCTAGTAAGGTTGGTTGAGGTAGAGGAACTGTTCCCATAGGCTAGCTTGTGGATCGTTGCCAATTCAGTTGCCAATTTTGATTTTGTGATGTAGAAGGATACCATTGAGAGGAATAGGGGTTGTTTTGCTAGAACGATGGAGGGTAAGATGGATTTGGTCATTATTATTTAGATTTGATTGGTTGGGCCATGATGGCATAGAAAATGCTTGGGGTGGCCAAGTAGAGAAAGGTGGATGGTTCTGCCATGTTGCCCTTGAATACTGCTGAGAATTAAATTGTGAAGAAGGAAAGAACGGAGAGGGCTCTGTAGGCATACCTGTCGGACATGTCTTCCATTGACGGTGTTGGTTCATTAGATATACTGGTTCCACTTCCTCCTCTTCTTCCTTGAAAACTTCTTTTAATCCAGGGAGCGATGGACAACCTTCCATAGCATGATCCTTAGTTGAAATGGTGCACGTTTGTATCGTATCTAACATACATTCTCTATGACTATGTTTCTTTCTGTAATGTGGATAGAAAATAGCCAGATTATGTTCTGCTTCAGCTTGATTTTGTTTGGATTGCATGATATCCAATTGTGTCATCAGGGTCCCCAGGATATCAGCCTTGAAATCTTCTAGTAGATTTCCGATTTCAACTCGTGTAATGCTTCCTCTTGAGGCTTTGTTGCCTCTGGTGATCGCGTCATGCCCAATTGGTTTCAGCCTTGTACTACCTCTGGAACACCTGATGCACAATATTGTAATAATCCTCTTGATAAATATCACCCTTCCCCATTAAATTTAATGTTTCTACCCATTGGTATTTCATACCTTTGATCATTGTAGTTTTAAGAACTTCAGGAGGCAAATTTGCATAAGGAAATCTTTGCAGATTATATTGAAAACACTCTACATATTCTTCAAGAGTCTCATTAGTCTTAGCTACCATTTGAAATATTTCATCCTTCAGTTCTCTAGTTCGGCAAAAATCTTGGTATTTTTTTTAGAAATGTTGTTTTCATTTGATCCCAATCATTAATGGTACCTCCACCAAGCCCCATAAACCAACGCAGAGCTACTCCCTTCAAATTAGAGGGGAACAAATTCAGTTTCTGGAGGTCGATAGTGTAATCATATCCCCTACATAAAACATCAAATTCGAAAAGGAATGCATCAGGATCCTCTAGAGTTAACCCATGAAAGGTAGGAATGTTGTGTAATGGTATAGCTTTCATGGGAGCATTGACAGTTGTATCGACAATAGGGTATTGTAATGTAGAGGTCTAAGGCTGTCATGGATTATTAGCCATTTGGTCAAAAATATGCAAATATTCTTCAGCGATTTTTGGAGTTGGAGCTCTGTTCCTAGGGGAGATAGAAGAGACTTTTAAGATGATTTTAACAGCACTACCTTGGTCGGGAATACTAAGTGTCCTCTATTCAACTACTACTTCAGGAAATTTGGGTTCTGATGAATTAATATTTTCAGCACTACCTGTTTCTCCTTCTCCTTCACAGAGATTGCAAGGATTCCCTTCTTGTAAAGGGATAAACTGCAAATTTTCAGTGTTCTAAAAATTCCGTTTAGACCCTTTAGTCTTGCTGTGAATCTCAGCATTAGTTGCAAATAGTGATACTGCAGCCTGAAGGGTTATAGTAGGATTTCTTGTAGAAACGATTCGGGGTCCTACTGATGACTGAGACTCATCTTTCCTTATGATTTTTTCAATAAAGTTTGATCATCCAAGGGGCATCGATCCCTTATATTTTCAGATCTGGGTGGAGGAATTAAATCTTTGTCTACTCTTTTCTTCTTATTCATTTTCATAGAAATTCAAACATTTATTTCTACTTTAATTCCTATGCAATTTTGCTGAAAGAAAGGCAGAGGAGCAAGCACTTTACTTGATCGTATGTAGGTTCTTACCTTCCATTTTCAATACCCAATTTTTTCACAGTAAACAAATATCAACCATTTATTCCTATGCAGTTGTGTTGAAAAGCGAGTGAGGGAGCAAGCACTTTAATTACTCGTACGCAGGTTCTTACCTTCTGTTTTTAATACCCAGTTCTTTCACATCACACAAACATAAAATGCACATCACCTTCTGTGAAATGGAAACACTCTCCCCGACAACGACGCCAAAATGTTGGGTGCAAATAAGTTATCTTTTAGAACTCTTAAATGCCTCACATTAATTATCAACCTAGGTAAGTATTTTTCTTTCAAGAGTGTACACAATATGTGCAAGTGATGTAAATCATTATATCTATAGAGAGTAATACTTGAAAATAAATTATTGTTTTCGATACAAGAGTAAATGGCTCAAACCATAAACATCAAGCTTGTAACTTCAAGGAATTAACTTATTCAAACATCAAAACTCTATCTTAACCAAAACCAAACTCAATCGTAATCAAAAACTCTAATTGCAATTACATCAACCGAGTGCACCGTAGCAATAACAGAGCTCTTTCATCTGAATCTAGACTTCTGCATAACAAGTGATAAACCCAATTTAACCAATAACACTCTGGCTCTTAATTAACAAGAGATGATTCTTACCTAATAACGAAATCAATTGACAACACAAATAGATGAAACAAATCAACATAAATAAGAATTAATGCAATGATTATACAAACTAAACACTGATGAAAGTAAATCAATCATAAAGCTATAAAACAGAGTAATAAATCTTGCAGTAAAAGAAAAGTATAGCACAGGGAATAGCAGTGAAATCCACCAGTGACTGAGCCGAAGCTGCCAGTGATTACTGTTGGATTACTTCAAACTACTGCGAATGAACAACAACACAAATTATATATTATTCATCAAATTCAAATGTCATTACAACATGATATGTTCCTCAAAATAACGCTCTATATCTTAGAGTTACAATTGAAGTAAAAGAGAAAAGTTAAGTTCTATTCTATTCATTTTTCCCCTTTATAATTAAAGAGAAAAAGAGATAAATGTGATTTCTCAGGATCAGGATATCCTAAGGAATTCGCAACTAAATGCTATTATCAGATAATTCTTTAATCTTGCGTTGATCCTCTATATTTGCTTCTCGATTTGACTGCACAAGACGTGTGTTGTTTTCTCTGTTTAGCCTTTGCTGGTCAATACTTTGAACAACGACTGTTCCATTCGCTAATTTCTGCATAAAAACAACAAAAGTTAGTTTTGAAATCCAAATCATATCAAGAGCATTTTGATTAACTTTTTATCGAAATCTCATTAAAACCTTATTATATCATGGCACACATGCATAAAAAGGAGGAAAGAGATAGTGTAATCAAAAGTAAATTTATACCTGTTGCACGACCCAACAATGATGTATGGTGTAACAATGTGTCTTGGAACTTTGGCTTAATTCAGAAGCCTGCTAACAGGCCAACATGTTTTCACACATGTATTGTATATGTTGTAAGACTAATCTTTAAAACTTGTAATGCATGTTGTTTTAACATGTGTTCTACATTTGAACTATTTCACTTGTTGTAATGCATAATATATTAATGGAAATGTGTTGTATATGCTGTTAACGTTGTCTCGCCTATGTAGACTACTCTCTTGGAGATCAGATAGACCTTTCACGTGAAGCTTTCTATAACAACCATTGCACTCGTTTGGACTCATTCGTTGAGTGTTGTACCCATTACCTTACCTTCTACGTTGTGACTGCCACATTTGTGTGGACTGTTCCTCTGAAAGTTGTTTATGTCTTGTTGTGTTGTATGTTCCTAGTAGTGTTGGGACTACTACCAATTGAACTGGAACTCACTCTCACCTTCTCCTTCAACAGTGAAAGAACCATTGACACAAGTGATACTTACACTCACCAAGCAAGGGAACCTCACTTCTTGAAGACAAAGAAAACCACTCTCCTGTGTTGACCAAAAAGAGTTGAGGGAAATCCTTAAGTTAATGGCAACCGGGCCATCATACCAGATGGAACTCCCACACCAAATGGTGTGAGGTCTAACTGGGACTTCATATTGGGGTGATCCCTGATTTTGGTAGATCTGGCACTATCAATAGGTACATATAAGTAATCTATCATAAATGAATCTAGAAAGCGATGTAATGCATCATTAGTTAAATACATAAATGTAGTTTGTGCAATCCATTAATCAAAAGGCATTATTACGCATTCCTTTAGACCTTTCCTTGTCTTAAATGTGGTATTCGAAGTTTTTTATTATTTAACTCATAACTAGTGGTACCCCTATTCAAGATCTAACTTGGTGAAGTACTTGGCATATTGCAACTAATCTAAAAATTCACCAACTTTTAGTAGAAGGTATATATTCTTAAGAGTGATCTTTTTCAAAGATATTTAGTCAATACAAATTTTCCAAGTCCCAACCTTCATGGGTACTATGATGATAGGTGATCCACATGGTGAGGTGCCGTGTCAAGTTACTTCCTACTCCAATAGTCTTCACTTGATCTACTTCTGAGATCGTCTATTTTGATAGACCAATATTTAGTAATAGCAAGTCAAGAAACAACTATATCTCATTATACACATCCATTTTAGGTGGTAACCCTTTAAATAATAAGAACACTTGTCTATATTCCTACAATAACTCCTCCAACTAATATTTCTTCTCTTTAGTGCATTCCTCTAGATATGCCTTTACTTTTACCAAATCATAGCTATGTTGGCTCTCTCTTAACAAAACTAATACAAATTTCCTACTAGAATTGATCAATATATTGTATGGGTTAGAACTTATTAGAGAGATATTGGATATACCTTTTTATCCATTGATGATGAAATAATTGCTATCCTTGATCATATGGTACTGGTTTTCTCTCATCGTGAAGATTGTATCCCAAATATACATGTGGGGGCTTCCAAATACTACACCACACACATTAAGTGGTACTAGATCTATCTCCACTTCATCAATATGGTATTCACTTATAACAAATTTTATTTTACACTATTGAGTGACCTTGAGATTTTCATCATTATTTACTCACCCCAATGGAGATGGGTTAGGATTATGATGAACCTTTGATCCAACCTTGTTAATCAAATCTTCTGCTATGAGATTAGACTATGAAGAAGAATAAAATAGAGAATCCACCTTTCTCTTCTTCACCTAGATAATAATATAGAAGAGTATAGTTATGTCCTTCTCTTCCTTGTGATGAAGGATACTCAAGTTCACATCCTTATGCACTATAGCAATATTTTCATCTACATTCAAACTTATCTATACCTAGTTTCTTGAATTCATGGTTGGTAGGTTCTTATTCTTGGAATCCTTCTTATGTTTCATTGGATTAATCTCTAGATGTAGCTTCTAACATTTATTTTCCATGTGACCATTGATATTACAATGGTTGGTATGGTTGTTTGGATTCCCAAAGTAATTTGTAGTGGTTGTTGTATTCTTGTATTTCCTTTTCACTTCTTATTCTCCTCCTTGGAAGGATCTTCATTGTATTTATGTTTGTAACCACTTGGTTGTCCTTACTTATTGTCGGTATTCTCTAGTTACTATGCTTAAACACAATCCTCATCATTTTTCCTATTTTAAGTAGGATCACTTACTTCCACTATGTATACCTTCCAAATATATGAGGAGTAGGTTTGGTTTCTTGGTAGATATACCCAACATAATCATCAACTTCTTGAATTCAATGGTTTACTTTTGCACATTATGCCGTTAACTCTACCTAAAGTGATGCTAGAAAATCCACCAGTCACCTACAATACCAATAGGGTATAATATATAAATTATAAGGGTTTTGAACATATCCATTTAGTTTATTCGAACACCCTCCAGCCTAAGTGTTGAATTTCCCACTAGGTTAGGGCATGCACCCCTAATTTTAGTTAATCAAATGAAATATTTTTCTTTCTCCAAAATCATGGACATTGAAATAAAATTCCAACTGTTGCAACCTGTGATTCAACTTAACGAAATCAATCTCACCTTGGTAGGATGTGATGACCATTTTCACTTCCATTTTAAATAGGGATTTTGAAACAATGATGAACCTAGAACTTAATTCCTCTTTCGCTAGTTGTTTTTTTAACATATTCTATTGGTTTTAATTATATCCCTATTTATCATCCTATTCAAATTATATCTATAGTCAAAAATACCCTCAAAATGCCCAAATATCTTCTCTAGATCCACCATGAGGAGGCCCATGTTGTAATAAATATTAATCACATGATATGAGAATTATGACCAAGTGATTGTATTAGTCCACGGGGAAGTTTGAAGACCTACCGGTGCTTTTCGAACACCAATTACAAATTCAGGATGAGCTGATAGGGAAGAATCCTTATAAATGTGGATGACATGGAACTATACAATAATTCCTTAGTGAACCTTCTTCAAGAGCTTTTACATATGGTGAGAATTGATTGTTTTTTTAGAATCTTCTTTGATACCTTTGAGAATCTAATAATTCCCATCCTTCTCAAAACTCATGTATAATTCCAAGATATCCATGGTTATTTAACCCAATTTTCTCAGCCATTTTGCACCAAAAATGATATCCCAACCTTTGATTTTAATGGAAAACATGTGAGTTTTTTTAGAAATAATCACCCATTTGGAGTTTCACATTATCATTTTAGCCACCACATTTCATTGATCCCCTATTTGTAATCATGGTTTTGAAATTCATTAATAACATGGATATCATTATAGGTTTATTTCACAATATGATGATGAATGAAATTGTGGGTGCCTAAGTAGTATTTATTAATACAATCACCTTCTTATGCTTGATATAGCCAACAAATTTTAATGTCTAGGGAGATGAAATTCCATTCAAGGCATGAGGGGAGATTTTAGGTTCTTCTCAATGTTGGTCCATAGTGAGAACATCCTATGTAGGAGGTGTGATTTCCTATGTATTCAAATTGTCAACTTCGACGTAAAATAATTTCCAATTATAAATATTTTATGTTCACATTTATGCCTAGGGAAATATTTTTCATCATAATTATAGTAAATACTCTTGAATTGAGAATTTTCCATCTCTTCCCATGTCATCTTGTGGATCCTAAGGGGTGGAGTATAACATTAAGAAGGAACACAATTTCAATGAGTTAATGGAACAAATATTGGATTGGGAAAATATCACAACCTCTGCATGAAATCTAGTTGGTAGTGGGGTGATTCATCTCAAAGTGGATTGTTATTTCCCCCTTAATATGACTAATATAACATTACTTGGAAAATTCATCAATCAAAGTTTCTATTCCAATTGTCAAGTGCTCAAAAGAATAAATATATTCTTACACCATGATTTTTTAATATTTTATGCAAATTTAGTAAGTAGTACCACAAAGTTAATATCATTTTTCAAAGTGAGTAATGTTAGCCCTGAGGTATAGTGCTTCTATTTTAATGGAAATGTCCCATGTTTTAGCTCTGATGGTCCACATCTCCTCTTGCTCCGCATTGGCCATAAGCTGGAATTCAAAAAGTATACACCCGCGCTCATCAATATCGGTGGGTCCGCTATCCATTCATCTCCTTTCCGCTGCGCTCTCCATTCTTCGATCTCCGACTAGATCGATCTCCACCACCTGAACAACATCCCGACCATCGATCCACACCATCCAACGACCCCCGTACCCCACTTCCCACTAGTCACCCAGGGAGAAAATTTGTTGGCTTTGTCATTGTTTTTTACAGTTGGACATTGAACTAAAATAATAGAATGCATGGCCAAAAAGGGAAAAAACAATAGCATGATGTAGCCAAACCAATAGAAATGATCATGGAACATCATTGGCATGAGTGAACCACCTGACAGCATGGCGAAGTTACCAGAATTTGATTACCGTGTTTGTTAGAAACAAAGCTCTCTGAGCTCATGTTTGTCTAGTTACAACATCAAGTAGTTAGAAGACAGAGTGGATAGATTAAGACATCTCGAGCCTCAGAGAGTTTGAGAGTATTGTAAAAAGCCTATAAATGGCTGAAAGTTTGAAGTAAGAAGGGTTCAACTTTTGGAGACTGTGGATACTCTATTCCTCCCTGCATCTCATCTTCATTCCAGTAATACAAGATTATTTTGTTGTTACATGTTCAATCGCCATCTTCTCCTCTATTATAAGCTTGCACTTGAATAGGTTATTCATGTTTTCTTTTGTGTCGAATGCCAGCTAATTGTCATCTTATCTCTGCATTGATAAATTAGATTTGTAAGCTTTATATACTTTTTATAGCTAGCCATTCATATGTGTTTATGTATGTATCTACTGGTATAGTCAGGATTCTCCATCTATTCATTAAATCTATAAACTATTGAGCATTAGTGGTCGAAAGCCTTATCAAGCTGAAGGTGTTCATGCATCTCTTGAGTGAAAACAAAGTTGAAACATTCATCTGACTTGATCCAAACCCCAATCCATTCCAATAGTTCATAGAACGATATTGAAGATTTATATGTTTCCAGGCATCTCCGAGCTACAACCTAGGAGAGTTTCCTAGAGTGCTAACATAATTGGCGCCATTGCCAGGGAGTGGAGACTGAAACTTAGCTTCCCTGGGGGACGACACAGATCCAGCTTTGATGATAGACAAATTCTGGACACTATTTGGGTTGTAGTCATCTATCTGACGACTCTACTGGTGGATGAACCTCTTGGTGACTCCACTTCATAGTTCTGTCTCAGTTTGTGAGGGATACTCGGAGAAATCCTCAGAATCCACAAGTTGACCCAGTACTTGACCCTAAAAAAATCATCAAAGAAAGAAAGGCATTGCAGAAAGGAGCATCAGGTTCAGGTAGCTCTAAACAATACTCTATATCTCTTCAAGAAAATCCTGTAATAGAACAAATACATGTTGAGAGTATAGCATCTAATACTAGCAGTGAAGAAAAAATCTCAGAGATTCATAGATCTCCTTATTCTTTAGGTTCTCCTTTCATTGTAAGCCCAAAGGAATCCTCTCCTCCTATCCATCATACTCCTTCAGCCCTATCAATCACTCCTCAGCCCTCTGTCATTCAGACTTCCAGTACCCTTATAGCGGCTGTGGCAACACCTACCAAAATGGAAAGAATCATAGCTGCTAGGTATGGACCTCTAGTACTGCCCACTCCTTTAAATGCCATGCCTACTAGATAATATCAGAATTATATGCCTAAGTTCATTGGGACTGAAGGTGTTATAGCCGAGGAACATCTTGAATCATTTTATAGCTATGTTGATAACCTGGACATTAGTGAAGATGATGTATGGATGAGAGTCTTTGTCGAAAGTCTAGATGGAGAGGCTAGAAAATGGTTCAGAGAACTGACCCCAAGGTCTATAGCAGATATTGAGGCTTTAGATGATGCATTCCTAAAGCATTAGGGGGATAAGAAGGATCTACTCTACTACCACACCAAGTTTGGGGACTTAAAGAGGGAAAATGGTGAGTTGTTGTCTAATTTTAATAAGAGTTTTAACCGCATTACAACAAGATACCAGCTGAAGTAAAACCCACCACTACCTCTGCTAAACTCACCTATGCCAGTGCCTTTGATTCTGACTTCTATCTACTGTTGAGGGAGAGACGATGTGCTACCTTGGTTGATATGCAGGATGTAGCCTTGGAAGTAGAATCAAACATCATGGCTACAGAGAAGCTCAAGGGGAATGTTGATAGAAGGAGATAGAGGGGCGAATCTTCATTATCTTCAGATCCCAAGATAGATAAAATGACCAAGATGATAGAGTCATTAGCTTCTGAAATCTCCAAATTAAAGGTTGAGAAACACCTTGGGAAAGGAAGAGTTCCTAATAACTTTTCACCCAAAAATCCAAATCCATATAGAAGAGCTAATGAGCAGTTGTAGATTCTGCAAAGAAGCAAAGATGCCAATGAAGACCAAAGGGTGAAGACCCCTTTCTAGAATGTAGTCATGGAAGAAGAGCAGTTTGAATAAGATGATGAGATCCATTGTCTGGAAGACAAAGGCAGTGCCTCCTTTTGATCTTAGCTACCTAAGAAAAGTCATTATTCAATGACCAGTTTAGACAAGAGTGGGATGGTGGAGCTGTTCTGCAAACTGATGGTCAACACAAATATAATCTGAGGTCGAAGATGAATAATGTCAAGGAAACTCTTGTTCAAAGAGCTATTGTCCTTGCAATACAGCAAGCTAATAAGCAAAAATGACCAGCACTTGATCCCATCATCCTCAAAGCTCCAACTCACGAGGTAAGAGGCCTTGACAAGTCTCCTTCTCCTTTCAGTTTTGAATCAGAAATTTAGAAGCTAAGCATACTTATACCTCTGATGGAACTAGTGAAGTATGAGTCCTTCAAGAGATCTATCCTCGAGGCCCTTGAGCCTAAAGCCATCCAAGCATCCACTGACTATGTAAATCTGCAAGACGACAAAACAACTGTAGTTCTCATCCCAATGATTGAAAATTGTGATGACATCTCCCCGTCATCCTATGTCTCTTTGACTATCCATGATAAAGTCCTTCACAACTTCTGTCTGGACATAGGAGCCAGCTATAATCTAATGCCCAAGGCTATCATGGATGAGTTGGGTCTTGACATTACCAAGCCTTATCGTGACCTATTTTCTTTTGACTCTAGAAAAGTGAAATGTTTGGGATTAATCAAAGACATAACCATCACCTTGTCTCAACTTCCCATGAAGAGCATGATGATGGATATTGTGGTATCAGATGTACCCCCCAAGTTTGGCATGTTTCTTTCTAGAGGTTGGATCAAGGGATTAGGTGGAACATTGCAGAATGATTTTTCTTATGCTACTGTCCCAGTTTTTGGAGGTGAGAGTAGGAGATTATACAAATAAGCTTAGTTGGCTTATATCATCAGCGTTGAAAAGAATCCCACTAATCATCCCATCCATGCTGTCGACACTGATTTTGGAGCCTGTATTCTTCAAATTGAAGAATATGAGTTGGCCTCCATGTAGCTTAGGAAACCGGTTTGCCAGATCACAGAGGAAGAAGGCCCACAAATTTGGGACATGTTCTTTGATGGAGCTTGCTCTAAGGGAGTTACAGGGGCAGGCGTAGTCCTTATGTCCCCCACACAAGAATGCATTCATTTATCTTTCAAGTTAAATTTTCAGGCCACAAATAACATAACAGAGTATGAAGCCTTGATATTGGGCTTAAACGCTGCTAAAGAAATGGGCATCAAAGGTCTGAAGTTGTTTGGAAATGTAGACCTTATCATTCAGTAGGTGAACAAAACTTTCCAAGCAAAGAATCCAAGGTTGAAAGCACATAGAGATGAGGTATGGAAGCTCAAGGGTTCTTTTAATAGTTTCAACATTTCTTACATCCCTAGAATCAAGAACCAGCTTGCTGATTCCCTTGTTGTGTTTGGTAGCACACTTATTCCTCCTTTGCCTCCTAAATTGACTTATGAAGTTCAGGTGAAATATAGACCATCTCTGCCCGAAAATGTCAAATACTGGAAATTTTTTGAAGATGATGATTAAATTAGTAGGTTTTTATAAGTCATTGATGAATTTTCTTAAATGCACATTGACCAAGAAAACAAAACCATTGAAGAATTCAACTAGTCTAAGCTAAAGGACGAGATTGTTCAAGATAGCATTGTTCATCTGCCTAGTAACCATATACCCAAAGGATTGGTGCCCCTAGAGAAGTTGTTTGGTCATAATGATGTACCTTATAGGCCTGCCAAAAAAGAAAATGAGTCTGCAGTTCATAGACATAATGTAGGGAGTCCAACCCATCCAAAGTACATCAATCTATCCACTCACTTGTCTTCTACCCAAAGTTTCAAGTATTGCACCCTAATGAAACAATTTGCTGATATTTTTGCTTGGGAGTACAGTGATTTTACGACCTATGACACCAACATCATTCAGCATAAGATTCCACTGGAGAAGAACACCATCCCTTTTAAGCAGAAACTAAGACCTATTAGCCCTCGCTTATTGCCTTTGATTGAAAAGGAAATCAAGAAGCTGTTGGATGAAAAAATCATAGTTCCCCTAAGGTATTCAAAGTGGATAGCTAACCTTGTGGTAGTAAGAAAGAATAATGGAAAAATCAGGCTTTGTGTTGACTTCAGGAATTTGAACAAATGCTCTAAAAAAGACAACTACGCCCTACCTAAGATGGAACACTTGCTGCAAAACGTTTCAGGGGCTAGAGTCATTTCTTTCTTAGATGGATTTTAAAGTTACAATCAGGTTGTTGTACATCCAAAAGATCAGGAAAATACCTCCTTCACTACTCCTTAGGGCACTTTCATGTACTCCAAGATCCCTTTTGGACTAATGAATGCTGGACTACTTTTCAGAGGGCCATGGACATAGCCTTTGTGGGAGAGAAGGACAAGTTTGTCCTTATTTAACTAGATGACATAACAGTCTTCTCCAACAGTCACAAGGACCATTTGTAGCATTCGAAGAAGGTGTTTCTAAAATGCATATGGTTTGGAATTTCTGTGAACCCGAAGAAGTCACAGTTTTCTCTAGAAGAAGGAAACCTTCTGGGACATATTGTTTCTGCTGAAGGTGTGAAGATCAATCCAGCAAGAGTTCAAGCAATTCAGACATTGCCCATCCCAAGGTCAAAAAGGGACATTTAATCTTTCCTGGGTAAGATTAAATTTGTCAAGAGGTTTATTCCAAACTTTGCAGAGCTAGTGAAGCACATCACTTCCATGCTGAAGAAAGGATCAAAAATAAAATGGACAAATGGTGCAAGAAGCTCTTTTGAAGCCATCAAACAAGCTATCATGGAAGCTCCCACTCTAATCAATCCATATTATACCAGAGAGTTTTATATCTTCTCTTTTGCCTCTTATGATACACTTGCAGTAGTTCTATTGCAAAAAAATGATGAAGGTGTAGATCACCTTGTGGCCTTTTTTAGCAAAACTCTGAGGGATGCTGAACTAAGGTATGACCTTATTGGAAAACAAGCTTATGCTCTAACAAAATCTTTAAAAGCATTTATAATTTATATTCTGCATTCCAAAGTGGTCACATATGTACCTTCAGCCTCAGTAAAAGATGTCCTAACTCATCCAGATATTGATGGAAAGAGAGCTAAATGGATTACAAAATTCATAGAGTTCAACATAGAGGTGAAGCCCACCAAACTTGTCAAAGGCCAGGGCTTGGCTAAGCTTATGACTAAGGAAAATTGCAGTTTGTTAGACATCAATTGCATAGGTTCAAATGCGGGTGGTGAGCGGACAGAGGAAGCAGCAGAAGAGAAATAGCAGAATCAGTCTTTGCCTGAAAATATAGCCACCTGTGAATGGTATTCCAATGTAGTTCATTTTTTGCAGAAGCTAGAAGTTCCTCCAGGGCATAGCTCAAGTCAAGCCCAGGCCATTAAGCTCAGATCAACTAATTTTTGCATTAATAAAAACTTGCTCTATTGGAGAGACCCATCAAGGATCCTCTTGAGATGTCTAGATAAAGGACAATCTGTGGAAGTCATGCACCAATTCCACTCTAGCATCTATGGAGGGCATCATTATTGGAAAACCACAACCCACAAGATGCTAAGAGTTGGGTATTATTGGCCTACTATGTTCTCTGATGTGTTTTCTTTTGTGAAGTCTTGTGACAAATTTAAGAGGTTTGCAGGAAGACAACAACTAAAATCTCTGCCTTTGAAGCCAATACATGCCAATGGTCCCTTCCAGTAGTGGGGCTTGGACTTCATAGGTGAGATCAATCCACATTCCAGTGGCCATCACAAATGTATCTTGGTAGCCACTGACTATTTCACCAAATGGATTGAGGCTATACCCACTAAAAATGTTAATCATCAGGTTATCATAAAGTTCTTGAATGAGAATATTTTCACTAGATTTGGTTGCCCAACCAAACTAGTCATTGATAATGTAGCAGCTTTCAAGGCAGAAGAATTGGTGGACATGTGTGAATCCATGGGCATTCAATTGGTGCATTCTACCTCATATTATCCTCAAGGCAATGGCCTGGCAGAATCATCTAACAAGAGTCTTGTAAGGATAATAAAAAAATTGTTGGAGGACAACAAAAAGAACTGGGATTCCAAGTTGAAGTTTGCAGTATGTGTTGACAAAGTTACCAACAAAAAGTCCATAGAAAATTCTCCATTTAAGATGGTTTATGGCGCTGATGTTGTTTTTCCTATCCAGTTGATTCTCCCTGTGGCCAAATTATTGCAAGAAGAATAGGATGAAGAGAACAACATGGCAAGGATAATGAGTAACTTAGTTGAATTACAGCAAATCAGAGAACAACTGGTTGACAGGTTAAGGATTCATCAGAAGAAGATCAAAGAAACCTTTGATAGAAAGGCAAAAATGGACAGTTTTTAGGTTGGTGACTAGGTCCTCAAATGGGATTCATTGAAGGAAAAGGAGGGCAACCATGGTGAATTTGATGCCTTATGGATGGGACAATTTTTCATTCCTCAAGTTCAGATGAACAATACTTTCATTCTACACAATTTGGAGGGGGAAGTTGTTTTTGATGGCCTAGTCAATGGGCGGTTTTTGAAACTTTACTTCATATGAGGCTTTAAGGCCTTAATATTGTAATAGGTTTTTTCAGTTTTTGTTTTCTATGCAAATAAACTCCATGCCCAATGGAACACTAGGAGATAAGTTTGTTTTGGTTGTTACTGGAAAGGTAGTAATCTATAGTTCTTGAAACCTCACGGGGAGGCTTTCATTCCCAGAAGGAGCTAGTGTTAGCCCTGAGGTGCAGTGCTACTATTTAATGGAAATGTCCCCTGTTTTAGCTCTGATAGTCCATGTCTCCTCTTGCTCTGCTTTGTCCATATGCCAGAATTCAAAAAATACGCTCACTCTCATAAATATCGGCAGATCTGCTCTCAGTTCATCTCCTTTCCGCTGCGCTCTCCATTCTCCAATCTCCGATCAGATCGATCTCTGCTACTTGACCAAAATCTCGACCGTCGATCCACACCATCTAATGGCCCCCATACCCCACTTCCCACAGAGATTATTATGGAACATCGCTGGCATGAGTGAACCACCTGACAGCGCGACAAAATTACCAGAATTTGATTATTGTGTTTGTTAGAAATAGAGCTCTCTAGGATCATGTTTGTCTAGTTATAGCATCAAGTAGTTAGAATACAGAGGGGATAGATTAAGACATCTCGAGCCTCAGAGAGTTCGAGAGTATTGTAAAAATCCTATAAATGGTTCAAAGTTCGAAGTAAGAAGGGTTCAACTTTTGGAGACTGTGGATACTCTATTCCTCCCAACGTCTCATCTTCATTCCAGTAATACAATATTCTTTTACTGTTACATGTTCAATCGCCATCTTCTCCTATGTTCTAAGCTTGCACTTGAATAGGTTATTCATGTTTTCTTCTGTGTCGAATGCCAGATAACTATCATCTTATCTCTGCATTGATCAATTAGATTTGTAAGCTTCATTTACTTTCTGTAGCTAGCCATTCATATGTGTTTAGGTATGTATCTGCTGATACAGTCAGGATTCTCCATCTCTTAATTGAATCTATAAACTATTGAGCATTAGTGGTCGAAAGCCTTGTCAAGCTAAGGGTGTTCATGCATGTCTTGAGTGAAAACAGAGTTGAAACAGTCATTTGACTTGATCCAAACTCCAATCCTTCCAATAGTTTAGAGAACAATATTGAAGATTTATATGTTTCCAGGCATCTCTGAGCTACAACCTAGGAGAGTTTCCTGGGGTGCTAACAAGTAAAATGGTATTTCACAAACTACTTCTATGCAATGTATCTTGGAGATGCTTTTTTTCCCACTATCACCACTACCAATGTTTTTTATTTAGATATATAACTCTTATATTTAGCTTAAATGGGTCATCCTCTATAGCATGAAGGGACAAATAATGTTCCATTTCGCCAATCCATTTTATCAAATTGGATCCATCCAACATATCAAAATCTAACTTAAATGTAATTGATGCAACGTATTGGGAGAATGGTTTATAAAGTGATTATAGTTTCTAGAGCCTTCATTAATAGAACATTCAACATCATCATGCTTACCCTCTACCTTGTCAACTTTATGAAAATAAATTAGAGTTTCCTATTGATTTTGGTTATGTGGTTTTGAAGTTGGTCCTTGGTTACATCTACCACTTGGATGACGGACATGATTTCTTGCATTATGCCATTCAATTTTCTTCCATTGCTCAAATGTCTCTAGTATGATCCATGAGACCATAGGGAAAAACTAAAGGGTCACAAGGGAAGTAGACCAACACAATTAATTTCGTAAGGGGATTTTTATAACATACACAAATAAGGGTTTGTTCAATGTGGGAATATGAGGTTACTTAAGAGCTATATAAAAGTCAATGTAATGAGTAGAGTATTTTGAAATGGATCTCCCACAATGGTTTGGTTGAGGCTAAGTAATTTCTTTCTTCTTTATTTTTGGGTATTTACTCCTTCCTTACTATTACTGTACATAAGGAATTCTCAAATTTACGAGATTCCAAATTATGCAAGAATTTCACTACTTATGTTTTATAGGTAAGGGTTTTGAAGGATTCTAAGATAAAATGAATGTTAAGAACTTGTTGACGGTGTTGGAAGCCACAAAAGGTAAGGGGATATACCTAGTACGAAGTACCAATTAAACCTCACACCATTTGGGATAGCAGCCTCGTTCAGATATGTGAAGGAATGAAAGAGTGAGCCTTTAGAAGAAAAGTAATAGTACTATTCTAAAAGAGACACACAAGAGCAAAGACAAATTCGTTAGTTAACCTACGAAATAGTTCATAAGAAAAATACAATCATGAAAGAAAATAAGAATTCACATTCAACAAGATAATACAAATGCTAAGAAAATAGTTCATTATCTTTATCAAGTATGAGCATAAACATATACTGCAAACATTAAAAGAATAGTCTTACAATATCCACAATACATGCATGAAAGTGTAATAACCCCAAGAACTTTTGATCATTAAGTAAAAGCCCTAAGTACAAAATTACAAAGATGAAACACTAGCCCAAATAGTGGAACATGAAACTACCACTTGCTTCTCCAAAGAAATATATTCTCTTGTATGCTAAACTAGAGAATCCAAGGCTAAAAACTTCAAAAGTCCCTCTTTGTGCTTGAGTTATGAGTGTTTATTTATAACCAGTGAGGTGACCCTTCACCTCCCCTCGTGACTCTTGAGCTCCCTCATGAATCTTAAGCTTCCATTTGTCTTTTAGATTCTCTTTAACCTTTGAGCTTACTAATGACTCTTCATGTTCCCTATGTGATGCTTGGATTGCCACTTTACACATTTATTATTTTTAAGTACAAAATTAAAATAAGAAATAATTATAATAAGACAAAATGTGGATATTATCTATAAGATAAAGTAATACATCATGCATAATATTATAGAAATAACTCGACGACAACAACATGTAACTTTGTAGTAAGATATTGGTGTCAATACTTGTACTCCACTACTATGTGGACAACCTTCACTAGTGGATCTAGATTGTATCCGATTTTTCCCTTCAATGCTTTCAAATATATGGTCTTGGATTATGTTTGAATGGTGCTCAACAACATAATTAACTTCATGTGTATCTTTGCTAGCATGGTCACATATTGCAGAATATTTTATTTGGTCACCTCGAGCTCATCCTCAATCATTTCCTATTTGATATTATCCAATAAATATTATATTTATTGTTTAATGGGTCTCTTTCTCTTTAGATTCATAAATGTACCAACATAAGGGATCCTATGCATCATGACCAAGGAACCCAATCCATTATATAGCCATGAGTATGTTGTTATGATGCTGGTAACAGAAGTATGGATATGCTCATAAATATGTAAAAACACCATGATCTCTGCCCTATCTACTTCTGCATCTTGTCTACTCTTCCTGACAAACATTATAGGTTTATTCATATATTGTGTCCCCCAATCATGAATCACATCTATGGTTGTGTAACTTGTCCTTAAGAACTTCACCATTTTTTGCGACCCTTTCTTCACTTCATGTAGGAGAACCACTACTTCACAAAGAATGTACATCTCATCATATAACTACTTCATAGTGTCTTTCAAAGGCTTGATCTCCTACAATATTGATTCCCTCAATTCCATTGTGCTAGCACTAGTGCAAGACAATATCTGATTCTCGGACATGATATGCACAACCACTTACCTTGACAAAGCCATCTCCTTTACCAATGTTTCATTTTCTCTAATCAGATAATCAGTGTTCTCCTTAGTGGATTTGAGAAATGTTGTGATTTCTCTTGGAATCTTCCTATTATTCGGCACAATCACCCTTTATGTGTTAATTGAAACAAGGTGATGACAGTCATTTAGAAAATAAATTCTTCTCTCCCACACTATTCCTCTCTTCAACTAGTCAAAAATAAAGTTTGAGATGTTCAAATCTCTATCATATAGCAGAGGAACTATTCCCATCTCACTAAATGGGAGATGGCCACCAGCAAGAGGAGGTGGGGACCGATAACTTGTTTTCTTTGCAATCAACATAATATCTTCTTCCTGATCATCCTACTCATGTTCATCATTCACCTGCTCGGCCTACAAATCCTCTTCCTACTTCTTCTTACTTTCTTCTTCTTCCCTTTGATTTTGCAAGGCTTCTTGTTCTCATTCCTTTATAGTTTCCTCTTCTTTTCTCTTTCTCAATTCCTCCTTTCTTCTTTGTATGTCTTATTTATTCTTCTTTAATTGCTCTTATTTTTTTTTCCTTTCCTCATCACGCTTTTGTTCCTCTTCTTATTTTTGCTTTGCTTCCTGTTTCTGCTATTCTTCATGCTATTTCCTCCAAGCTTCTTCAAATTCCTCTTTGGCTTGAAAACACTATATTGAGTAGGAAATTCTTGTTGGTTCCCTTCTTTTACAAAATCTAATAAATGTGTCATGTTAGAAGGGTTCGCCCCATCACCTGGTCTAGTTTTTTTGGAAGCATAGTACTAATTCTTCATCTTCTCATCATTTTCCAGAGACAGAATCAGAAGGCTAGGAAAAAATATTAGCATAGTGTTGTTTTCATACTTCCCTAGGGTCATATATATGTAAGCTCATTTCACCAAACCTGAGACATCTATGTTCTTCAAATTCTTATTTTGCTACCTTCAATATCTTTAACTCATAAGACCCCACTTGCAAGGGAAGAAGAGGCCAAGGTTCCTTATTCTCCTTCTACAATAATTGTGATAGCCCTAAGAAAATATGATATCCTATATCCTACATGACCATCTTATCAGTCATTTCCTTCGGTAAAATGTTTGACCAAAGACTCTAATGTAGGTGGCTTGGGAAGAAGTGAACCAATCTGAAAATTAAATAACTGTTTCTTTCACTTGATCTATCATGCAGGGTGCCTCTTCTTCAAATATCATAAGATAGAGCACAAAAAGGAAGTGGTCAGCTAGGTTGGCATAAAATCCCATATAACTAAACTTGGAAAGTAGCTTGCAATATCTATTGATAGAGAGAGAATGTTGGGACAAGTTCCACTTTAGACCCAAAAAATCATTTCTTGCATAGATTCCATCAAGCAGCTATGTAGACATGAAGAACTATGTTTTCCCATGTTTTACATCCTTCTTTACCTTTAATATATTAATCTGTAACTATTGGGAAAATATTTATGACTAGTTGATTATTATCCCTTCTATGACTATCGGGTAGATCCATCCTTCACCACAAAACCCAGTGCTTTCTCGTCCATATTGTCTGCAACACGTTACCATAAGGTATTGGTATACCTTCATTAATGATTTTATCCTGTAGATACCTTCTCTCTTTTGACAACACTTCGCTGGTTCCTACCATCATGAGCTAATCACATCCCTGGTATTCAAATAAGCCCAAGTTGCATAATATTGATAGTTGTGATAAACTTTTAGCTTTGACAACTTGTAGTAGGAATTAAAATCATGTGGTCGATATGATTTGAGATCCTGCCCACTTACACTATTAAGAACCATGTTCTCGGTGTCTAGACCCTGCAAAATTCGTCCAATTGTTTCTGCACATGGTAACGCGGGATATCTGCAAGAAATTCTATGGAATCTAGATCTCTTAAAATTGATGTAGATTTCCTTGTCTTCAATATCCTTTGCGAACTCTTTGTTGTTGAAAGCATTTTTATAGCCAACCATGATATAGTAGTGGAATTATCCAAAAAGCGTCTAGTATATTCCAAGATAGGTGGTTTTGATTTAGAACTCTCTCTAGGACCTTTAAGACTACTTTCAATGGCTTCCTTAACTAGTGTTTGTCTTGTAATGGGAGGCATTGCATCTATAGAGGACGTGAGACTGATAAGATCCTTATTAGCATCAACTACAAACGAAAATGCACTCATGGTGATACAAAATTAGTCCCTATGATAGTCTCCTAATCTATCAAGTTATCAAACACATAAGGTAGTCACTGGGTGGAAGGATTGTCCAATCTCTGAGCACAAGGGAAAAGATTGAGGCTAGAGTGACCTCACTGGTCACTAAAAGTGTGTAGTGCACAATGATGGAGAGGAGAGACTATGTATGTCTGATCAAAAGAGGCAAGGTTGATGACTGAGGCTTGTGATTGCGCAATGAGCAGTTGCCGAGAGAGAGAGAGGGATCCTTGGATGTGCAACATGCATCCATAGTAGGCAAGGAGTGAGTGGTTTTTGTTTGGAAGTGCACAATTGAGGCCAAGGATTACACAGTCCACAGTCATAGTGAGAAAGGGATCAATCACTATTGACTGGAATTGCACATTGCACAGTTGCAAAGAGGGAGGTCATGAGAGGTGTGCATGTCAAATCGGCAGAGAACAAGGCCTGAGAAATGCATAGTTGCAGTGATGAGGAGGCATAGCAAGTCAAAATTCAGCTCAGTATGGATCAACAACAAGAAATGAGGATTCTGATAAGATCAATGATGGAATAATGAATCATTTTTTAAATATTAAATGTTAAAATTGTTATTTTGTGTGAGAGATTTACGGAGAGATTGGTAGGGTGATTTATGGAATTATTGTTGAGAGATTATAGGAAATGGCTGAGAGATTTTCGGAGATGGAAGAATCTTGAAGGTCTCTCCTAATGTATAAATACATGGTTTTGATAATTAAATATGTTGAGATCTAGTGTGTTATTGTTGAATGGTTTTTTTCTCTATAATTTCCTTTTTACTATGTTTTCTTCATTTAGTATTGGAGCTAGAGTGGCCAAGGTTACATGTGAATTGAGGCTAGTGTGTTGAGTAGCAAAGCCTATGATGTATTTTTTTTTTTCAAATTTAGAGAAGAAGATTTAACTCTGTAGCCAGGATTGGCACCTTACTTGTGGAAGCAATATGCCTACAAGATATTGGAATATGCTTTGCGCATGTAGGTTGGAGCAAGTAACATTGCAAGGGACGTGTGTTAAACTACCTGGAGGTTGCATTAAATATTTACTGTCATGACTGTGTGTAAAGTTCATGTGAATAAATTGTGTGGATTCGTTCCTTTTAGCACAACGTACATGTGGGGGTTGCTACATGGATTGGCACCCAGCTATGTGCAGCCAAGTTCATGCTAAATAAATTGCATGGAATACTTTATTGATTGGTGTGTGGATTGCGACATAGACTGAACTTGTTGCATGGAGGATCTTCAACGTATTTGTAGGGAGTTGTCACGCGTACAAACCATATGAAACTGTGTAGAATTTATGCATGAATGTTTTTGTTTAAATATTAAATTGTATGATGAATTCTTATGCATGGAGTGGCATATTAAATGGAGTTTTGTTTTACATTGAAAAATGTAAAATCTAAATAAGAATGGAGTAAACATGAAATTCTCTCTTTTATTTATTTGTTAATATTTTTAATCTAATATTTATGAGAGAAAATGAGTGGAGAATGCTTTGAGCATGAGATATTTAATGAATTTTAATATTAAGTTTGTACGTGGGTTTAAAATTGAGGCTACGTTTTTCCTAAATTCCATTTTGTAAGGGGAATTGTAAAAGAGTTGAAAATGGAAGGAGAGAAGTATTAATTATTTTAATGGTGATTATTTCATTTCTAAGGAGAAATTGGTTGTAGTTATGCGCTTGTTGTGTCATCTTGTACTCTTTATTAAATAAAGATATTTTTGTGGTGGTGGTTGAGTCTCAAATTTTTTGGACATTGGTTCTTGTCACGAATCAAAGTGGGACACATTGTGTTTTTTTTGTTCATCTTTTCTATATAAATATCTCTTATTATTTAATGGCGACAAGCAATATTGTGTTTCTTAAACTCAATGGCATAAAATATTTTTATTGAAGAAAACACATGCAACCTATATTCATCGCTAAATATTTATGTGAACTTGTAACTAATGGATATACTATGCTTTCTTCTGATCAATTCAAAGCATTAAGTGATGATGAAAATAAATCTCTTACAGAACTTATTAAGAAGGATAATGAAGCACTTTCACTTATAAGAAGCATTGTCGATGAATCTATATTTCCAAGAACTAGTGGTGTAGTATCATCTAAGGAAGCATGGGATATCTTAAAGAACACATATGAAGGTGTTGTTGTATCTAAATTGCAACATTAAGGAGGAATTTTGAAAATTCCCATATGAAAAGTAATGAATCCATTCATGATTACATCACAAAAATTCAAGATCTTGTTAATTAGATGAGGTCATTAGGTGAATATGTTCTAGAAAGAAGTCTAATTGAGAAGATTTTAAGAAGCGCTATGCCCAAGTTTCAGATGGTCACCATCATTATTATGTATCCAAAGACTTAAATATAATGAAAATTGATGAATTAAGTGGATTCATGTTAACTATTGAATAAAATCAACCATTTGAGAAAGTGGAACATGCATTTTCTCGAAATCATAGAGGAAGAGGAAGAAATGGAGTTCAATATCATAATTAGAATCAAAGTAGAAATAAAAAAAGTTCACACGGAAATGCATCTCCTTTGAGAGGTAGAGGAAGGAATCCCAATTAGTTTAGAGGAGGATGTAAATGTTGATCTCGTAGAAGAGGACAAAAAAGAGGTGGAGGAAGAAGTAGAGCACCACAATGTTATTATTGCCAAAAATTTGGCCATCTTGGAAAAAATTGTTATGAAAAAATGAATGATTTGGAGCTAAAGGGTGCCAATATAGTTGTTGAAGAAACTAGGAATGAGAAGTTATTCATCTCAAGTTTGATGGTACATAGCAAAGAAAACGAAGCATGTTATATTGATTCGAGATGTTAAACTCATATGACATCTTAGGAGGAGTTGTTTACCAAATTTAATAACAATTATTATGGTAAAGGCATATTTGGCGATGATAGTGTTTCTGAAGTGAAAGGGAAAGGCACAGTTGCAATAACAACATTGCATGGAAAGAAGAAGTTAATTGAGGACAATTTATTGACACCAACATTGAATAGGCACTTACTTTTTGTAGGAAAAATGATGGAACAACACTACAAGCTAGTGTTTGATAATAGATAATATTGCTTAATCATGGATAAGTTGAACAAAAATGCAGTTGTAGTAAGAGAAGAAATCTCTAAAGACAAAATTTTCAAGCTATCCTTTGATTTAAGTAATTCATAGAGTTTGAAAGCAACAGAAATATCAAATAGTAAGCTTTGGCACTTAAGGATGGGACACCTGAATTTTCATATTTTGGTGTTTCTGAGAAAGAAAAACATGGTGAATGGTCTTTCTTATATAAAGTTGGATGATGATGTATGTGAAGGGTGTATTTTTTCGGAACAACACAGGGAGAATTTCTTAAATAAAACGTGGAAGGCTAGAGAACATCTAACATTGGTGCATTCATATTTGTGTGGTATAATGGAGACTGTGTCTCTTGGAAATGAATTTTGGGTTGAAGCACTATAGATAGTAGTATATACTCTTAACCAATGTCCTACAAATGCAGTGTTGAATTTGACCCAAGAAGAAGCATGGTGAGGATACAAACCAAGTTTTCTACATATGAATTTTTTTTGTTGTATTGTATATGCACATGTTCCTAAGGAAAAGAGGAAGAAATTGGATGATAAAAGTGTGAAGTGTATCTTTATTGGATACAATACTAAGAAAATAAGTTACAAGTTGTTTGATCCTCAAGCAAAGAAGGTGATAATAAGTAGAGATGTTGTGTTTGATGAGTAAGGAATCTACCAGCCATAACATGTATAATTTGAATTGAAGAAAGTTGCAGTGAATATTGGTTATGAATCAAATTTCAAATTAGTAAAGATAGATGAAGTTAAGAAGAAGCCTAAGTGGCTTGAAATGGGACATTCAGAAAGCAACATGTTGGATAGAAATTTTGAAAGATCCCTTAATGAGGAATGATACATGGGACTTAGTCAGATTACCAAAGGGAAAAGATGTAATTGGCACTAAATGGGTTTATAAAACCAAGTATAAATTGATGGCACAATTGATAAGTATAACGCTTGTTTAGTTGCAAAGGGCTATGCATAGAAAGAAGCAATTGATTATATTGAGAAATTTTCCCCATGTTGAAGAATGTTACTAGTGTCGGTATTCATAATTGTATTTGAGTCATGATGAAATGTATCTGTCAAAAGAAAGAAAAATAAATTTAATTATAAAAGAAAAATTATTTATTAGCATGGGTTTCATGCTCTTATTATTTTATTTTTAGGTCAAAGCCTCCATTGTAGGGTTCTAGGGTTTATGTCATGAGTTCTAGTCCTTGTCATCATCAAATATACCCTTCTTGGGATTTGTATATTAAGAAAGAAAATTTATTTTGATGTTAATTGAGTCAAATAGGCCTCCTTCACCAAGTCAGCCTCAAAGAAGACAAGTTGACCCAATTAGAAGCCTAAAAAAACTATATATTGGCATATACTTGACCTCATTTAGATAACCAGCCAAGGAAGTTCAATCTACAGTTGCAAGAAGAGAAAAGAAGAGTGAAATACCTAGAGAAGGAGAAAACTCTAGCGAAGAAGAAGAAGATACTTGTCAAGAAAAACAGGAAAAAAATTATCTCTCTTTTGTGACACATGTGAGTTTCTGGACAGTTGTAGGAGGGTTGAAATTATAGATCTGAAGCTAGGTTAAAATTATGAAGAAGTAGGGAGAAAATTATGTCTTTGATGTAGTATTGTTGTAATTTATTTTTGAATTTTGGTAAAACATCTTAGAGGCTGACTTGGTGGATCAAAGGAGATTCTTGGTCTAGGTATAAGGTATTGGATTGTCTCAGTTAGATTTGAGTCTAGTACTAGAAGAGTTTCACTGGGTTTTTCCCCTTTATAGGGGCTTTCCCCTGGTTGAGTGCCTATATCTGGTGTCATTATTCTTCATGCTTTAATTTGATGATTTCTTGATGAAAAGAAGATAAAAGAAGAACATAAATAAAGTTAATAAGAATACAAGAATATCACAAGTATTTTTCAAGATAAGAAAATCTTTCTTCCTTTCTAATTTTTTTAACATGGTTCTAGAGCTATGGTGAAGGAGGAAGGAAAAAGGCAGCTTGAAAATCTATTGTGGGAAGGGTCAAGAAAACGATTTTATGGAAGATAATAAGGAGAATGACCATATAAGAAAAGGAAGGCATATTATCCATATGAAACAACGGAAGTATTATCTTTGACATCTTCAATGAAGACAAAAAATAAAATAGAAGGAGCCACGAACTATAATGCATGGAAGAAGAGGATAGATCTCATCTTTGCAAAGCACAAAGTATTGGATTTTGTACTAGGAAAAGTTAAGGAACCCATAGATGGTGTAGGAAAGGAAAAGTACATGGAAATAGAAATATTGTCCATGAATCTAATTGTAGATGGAATAAAGGATAACTTAATCCCCTACATATCCAATATATATACTACACAAGGGATGCATGAAGATCTCTCCAAATTATTTACAATGAAAACATTGGTCGAGTAGCTAGTCTCAAGAATAAACTAAGAACAATAAAGATGGCAAAATATGACACTGTGTCTTCTTATTTTATAAGGATATCCCGAATAAGAGGTGAAATCAAAGCCATTGATGAAGCTATACCAAATAAAGTGCTTGTGATTGTTGCACTACTAGGTCTACAAAAATCAAGGAGCTCCTTTACATCAGGTATTAGCAGTTGGAAAGAAATACCATCCTTTTAAGAAATATGGAATGCATGCAGTCAAAAAGCTCTCATCTCATTAGTAGTGATAAGAAGGAAGATGAATATAACAACACATCCAATGCATATTCTTCCCATTACAAGAAAAATGGACATGAGAATTTTAAAGAACCAATGGATAAGATTGACCTATCCAAAATTGAATGTTTTAATTGTCATAAGATAGGACACTGCAAGAGCCATTGTCTTGAAAAATGAAAGAAAAAAGAAGAGAGAAAGAGAACATGCAACAATTTTTTATGAAGACCCAATTAGAGAAAAGTTGAAGAATTTGAAGTCAAATACCTATATTATTGAGTCTTCCTCTTGCATATCCTTCTACTTCCAACATAAACTATTTTTTAAAGTTTTGTAAAGTTTTTTTTTTATGTTTTGATTTCTAGATTTATTAGACCTAATATGTCTTGTTATAAATTCTTGAATTGTTTTGATAAGTTGTAGGTATGTTAGACTTTAAGCTTCTGTGGTAGTTTTTTGGAACATCATGATCTAGATTATCCACAGTACTATGTTCATTATGTCGATGTTTCGAACCCCAAAGGGGGTCCATCATCAGGACAAAAAATGAATGATAGATTCATAATCTATCATTCATTTTTTGTCCTGATGATGGACCCCCTTTGGGGTTCGAAACGTCGACATAATGAACATAGTATTGTGGATAATCCGGATCATATTGTTCCAAGTTGTAGGTATCCCTCAGAAATATTGAATTAATGTAAATTAAGAGGGAGACCCACCATTTAACTAAAGCCTTGCAGGAATACACAAGGATTATGGAGGAAACTTCAAGGAAATATTTGTATCACGAAAATAAGCTTGTTGCTAAAGAAACTCTACAAGGTTTGTTAAAGAAAAACTAAAGGTATGTTTTAGACTACAAGTTCTTTTGCAAAATATTCTTCATACAAGAAGATGTGATCATTCTTATTTTGAAATTTTCTTGATATTACTAACTTTCTCATGTCTAGGGTTTTGAATCATCAAGATTGTTACTAACATACTCTGTCTTTTGTTTACTTTATTGAAACCCTAACCTTTAGGGTTTGTTACAAAACCATATCCTTTTGGTACTTAGGGTATGTTAATGTTAATAATGAAACCCTATTCTTCTTAGGGTTTAGAACTCATAATTAAATATTACTCTCTTGATGCTTATGGTTTTGATAATGTTATGGTAAAAACCTAGCGTTTTAGGGTTTGTTGTTGATGTTCAGGTTATATGATGAAACCCTAGATATTTATGGTTTGATAAGTTAGGGTTTATGACAAAACCCTTGTAATAATTAATGAAATATCCTAGGAATGAAATCCTCGGTGTATATGCTTCTGTTTGATTGAAACCCTATCTTGGACAAGTTGTTGTATATGTAACGATAAAACTTTATTGTTTGAGTTCACAACAAAACCCTAGTAAATATTTATTCTAGGGCATGATAATGAAACCCTAGATATAAAATGATGTTTCTTTCATTAAAATACTAACATGATTGTTGATATCTAAGGTTTTAGTATTGATGATGGAATATAGGGTTTGTGACAAAAAACCTAACTCAGATGGTTGTGAAAGTTTAGGGTTACGAAAGATGTAATATTGATTGTTTATGAACCTAACTATGTTTATGTTTTAGATATCCAAATTTTGACTAGTTTAACATAGATACTACCATGCTAACTTTATAAAGTTGACTTCATTCTCTTGTGTGTGTGTGTGTGTGTTTATATATATAATATATTATATATATATATATATATATATATATATATATATATATATATAATATATATTTATATATATATATATTATATATATATATATATATATATATATATATTTGTGCTTGGTTGAACTTGTTGTTGAAGACTTGCAGGTATATAGTGTTCAAGGTGTTGAAGATGCTTACCTACCTCACACTTGTTGATGAATTAATAAAGATTATTGAGATGTGGGAGTATTTAAGTATACATTGTTGATTACCTTGTTTCCAAGTAAATATAGAAGGAATGTTATTCTGGAAGGTTAAAGTTCTATAATGATGTGGTAATGTGAAAGAAAGTGTTGGGAATCACGATTACTGTTAGATCAAAACCTGCAGGTGTTATTCAACAATCACATCGCTAGAGATCAGGATCAACGAGATGTGGTTAGTCGATGTCATGAAACACGCGGGGAGAATTGGTTTATCCAATGTCCAAAAATCTCCCCCCATGCGGTCCTGGTGTGTATCGAACTCATGACATATGCTATGATACCACCTATTAGTAATCACAATTATCGTTAGACCAAAACCCGCAGGTGTTAGTCGACGATCACATCGCCGGATATAAGGATTCGCGAGAGGTGCTTAGTCCATGCCACAAAATACACGGATAGCATTGTTTTATCTAATGTCGAATAGAAAAAACCTGTACATTTGATAGAATAAAGTTGTTGATATCCCTAAGGTGAGAGGGAGATTGGATGAAGGAAAGTGTATATCCTCCATAGTTGAGAAAGAGGACATGATCTTGGAAATATGAAGAATATCGATAATGAAAGAATAAGATCAAAAAATAGCTAAATCACTACAGTTGATTATTCTAATTGATAAATTTGCAAACAAAACTTGGATATGTGTTGGCATTGATGATGTGTTGCAGAGGCATTGATGATGTAGGCATTGTGTTGCAGTGTTTGATGGTTGGCATTGAAGTCAACATGGCCATGTGTTGCAGTGAGTTGGACTGAGTGTGCAGATGATTGTGTTGTAGGCAGATGTACTCTTTAATGGATGGGATTACCTATGTATTCTTATGTTTCTTGGTTTGGGTGTTGGTATTACCATGGTACAGGTATCCTTGGTATTGACTTAACGATGGTATCTGACAATGGTATTGGCTTACATATTACCATGTTACAAGTGTCAGTGGTATTGGCTTAACCATGGTATGTACCCTAGGTATTGAGTTTTCATATTACCGTGGTACAAGGGTCCGTAGTATTCACTTAACCATGGTATATCCCCATGGTATTGACCTAGATTTTACTACGGTACAAGTGTCCATGGTATTGGGATAACCATGGTATTTTCCCAAGGTATTGAAGGGAAATTATTGATGATATTTTGACATATATTCTTGTGATTATTTTTGTGTGTGAGTATCAATTGATTTGGTGAGTTGATTGATTGATGGTGTGAGTGTATGTGTGAAGTGAGTGTGTGCTATAGTGCTTTGTCTAGCATGTTTCATATATGTAGTTTTTTTTAGTAGAGGATCCATATCGACTTATCATTTTTGGATTGAGATTCGAGTAGCTGCTTGATTGCTCTTGTTGAGCAAGTTTGAGAACCCAGATTCAAAATGTATGAAACATGTTTCGCATGGAGGTGTTGAGGGTGTTGAGGTTCATAGTAGATAATGTGTAGATGAGATGGGTGACTTCTAGTAAATAGATTAGAATGAGAAGTAGATATCCCCAGCGTCCAGTAGTGTTGGACAAGGCTCGTTGGTCATGGTGGCTTCTAGCAAATGGGTGTTCTAGAGTCATGTCCAAAGAGTCTTTCTATTTCATGTTGCTAGTATATTGTCTTAGTAGTTGAGTCTTCGAGCTACTGGATGTTAGCTCCTCTATAATAACTTTGTTCATCATAATAAAATATTTGAATAGCAAAGAGGCAGGTGATTTTTTGACTTGGAGAGGGTTTTCCACAAGAAAACCTTGTGTCTTCTTATCTGTATGTTTGATGTTGATCATGGTGTTCTCATATGTTGATTTTATGTTGATGGGTTACTGGTCCTATCTTATTTTGGTAAAAAGAGTTAAAAAATTATATAGCCACAGGGGCTATTGATTCACCCCCACCCCCCACCCCCCACTTAGGAGTGAGCTCATTTCCAACAATATGTTAAAAATTTTGAAGTTGAGAATGGTACTGAAGAAAGAGATTTCCATAAAGATAAGTTTGGATATTATGATGACCTAAGCAACATCAGAATGATTGAATACTTAAATGATTTGTGCTAACACACACACACACATATTGAAAGTATGTTACTAATTAGGGTTGTGATTGTGCAAGATCTCTCAATAAGAAGTTCAAATATTTAGAAGCATGCTTGAACTAGTGGACATATCTTATTTAGTTTATAGGGAGAGATGAAGCATCTTGGGTTGTGTGCTTGTGTGATGCTTGGGTGGACATCTAGTCGACTTGTGACAATGTCTAGATCTCGAATTAGGGAGGGTATCATTGCTCTTATGGAGATCTAACCTTGTATATGATATCTAGATCCATGTGAGTTAGTCTTAGAGATGACATTAGAGGAAATTTCATCCTAAAAGTTCCCATGAAATTTTCATGTGATTTCCATGTCATCATATGTAAACCAATCAAAATCCTTTAAATTTAAAAAGAGGTACATGTTAATATTTTTTAGGGAAAGAAAAAAAACTATTTTTTTTAATTGTATTTCCCGCTTATCTACTTATGTGTTTACTCAAATTTTAAGTGTAGACACTCATTGGATGCAAACATAAATTCCACATCCAATGAGTACCCAGTGTTTATACTTTTGAAAAGACCCACATTGATAAAAAATTGAAGATACATTAAAAAAAACGTGTTAAACACATATTGCTAATGTATCGTTAATTTTTATCAATGTGTGTCTTCTCAAAAGTATGCATAATGGATACACGTTGGCTCTGGAACTTAATCTTTCATCCAATGAGTGTCTACACTTGAAATTTGAGTAAACCTATAAAGAGATAAGTCAAACATAAAGAGGTGGAGTTTTTACCTCAAAAGAGACTTGGGTTTGTCTTCGATGCTTAAAAGCCATGATTCCCCTGTAGCGAACCAAATTTAAATTCCAAATTACTTCTAGTATTATAATTATACAATACAACATAGATAACCTTTACATTTTATTTTGCAATGAATAACTATTTATTATCACACTTATTCAATTAATGTTTTATAAATATTAAATAAAAAAATTAATATATAAATACAACGATTAATGTTAAGAAATTGATTTACTTTTAGTGAAATAATAATATATAAATCCTAGGAAAGGAAAAAAATAAATTCAATTTCATTAAGTAAATATTTTATTTTTAATTTTCCCATATGCTAATTGTTATATTCTATAATACCACGTGTAATAATATAACAATGCTCAAAGAATAATATCTAATAAAATCTATGAAATAAACTTGTACAAAGAATAAGCTTATAACTACATCTCAATAGTTTCCTTTCCTATTAATGTTAGCAATACGTTATTAAGGAGGAATACAAACATCTAATAATTTAAAGAGCGTGAGCCAATAAAGACTTTTCCACGATTGGTTTAGAGACTTGAAATCATTGTCAAAGTGATCAGATATCCATCTAATCCCTTCACTGCAACAATTTCTTTCTTAAGGGAGAGGACTGGAGAATATCCCGACTGGACGACCATGGATCGACTCCCGCAGCTTCCGAATGGCAAGAACAAGGGCAAGGCAAATGCAAAGGCGCCCCCAAAGTTCAAGTTTGCCACGGCTGCCCGGAAGGAAAAACGACAAGATGTAGTGCAAGAGATCGAATCCCTGGAAGCCCGAATCGAAGCCGGCAAGCCCGACTCCGGCACAAACCCTCTCGCTTCAGAGCTTCCCGCCAGTGACATCAACGGCGCCCTTGCCCCGTATGTCGGTGCGAAGCTATTCGATCAGTTGCCGCTCTCAGAGAAGACGAAGAGGGGTCTCAGAAATGGTAACCTTAATCGTATGACTACCATACAGAGGGCTGTTCTGCCTCATGCCCTCTGCGGCCGAGACATCCTCGGCGCTGCAAAGACTGGCTCTAGCAAAACCCTCACTTTCCTCATTCCTGTGCAGCGTTGGTTCCCCATTTCCCCGTGGATGAACCCTAGACTTGCCGGCTCCATGCCCTCGGCCGCCATCGGTTTTCTGAGCGCCCCTGCTGAGGAAGGTTACGAGAACTTCATGCACAGGTTAAAAGTCTTTCTCCTCTTTGCAGATTCGCCAGACATCCTGTCCAAGATAGTCGGCGCCGCGGACACGGATGCTCACGCCGACCTCTTTGCAGTGGGCTCTGGAGTAGTCTGGCTTCAGAACCCTGCTTCCTTATCTGGCTTAGGTGGCCCTCTTCAGAAGGCCGGAGCAGCGGCCAAGGTCGACCACGCACAACCCTTAGCTGCTTCTCCTCGGATCGGGGCTTCAGGGAAGGAAGGGGTCATTCCGGATGGCTGTTGGCCTCTTTCGCGCGTGAGGCAGATCCAGGAAACGAAAATCAACCAACGCGTATGCCTCCTCTCTTCACAGATCTGCAAGGAAAAGAGGTTTTCAGACTTTTCTTCCGCGTTCTAGATTCAAATCAAGCTCATTACAGGCAAAACCATGTTACAATGGGTAAGCCGGACGGATCTAGTGCAGAGTATCAAGCTTACTCTGAACATCAAATTGGGGATCCCCTCTGCAGCTCAAAGGCTTCTCCATAAAGGTATACAACTTGAAGATTGCTATCCTATTTCTTTTTACGGCATTAAGAAAGATGCTACCATTATTTTAACCCTCCGTCTGAGAGGAGGAGCTGCAGGAGAGTCATCCACAGCCAAGGCATTTTCATATAAAGATGCATTCCATGCTAAGAAGCCTGAAAAGACAGCTCCACCAGTTCAGGCTCCCAAACCTTTTCTGGTGGACAAACTAGAGGAAACCCCCACCATTGAAATAATGCATCCATCGCTAGATGACCAAACCCAAAAGTTTGCAGAGCACGCCATTATTTGCAGGTTTAATGGGCTCTGGCCACGTACAGCAGACCTCTACCAATGGGTCCACTCCAACTGGACCAACAACTGCAAGATTCTGTTATGCTCAAAGGGCTTCTTCATTGTAGTGTTCGCCTTCGATGAGGACTACCAAAAAGCCCTTACTGCTGGTCCCTGGTTCTGGGACTCAGCAGGATTATTTCTCACTCCATGGTTCCCAGATTTCGATCCAGCCACAGCAGTCATAACCAAGCTCCCCATCTGGGTCCGAATCCCCAATCTCCCAGCGCACCTATGGCATTTTGCGGTTTTCCAAGGAATTGGCAGGGCTCTAGGCCGCCTCCTTGATACAGACGTCTCAAGAGGGGAACTGGGCCTCTATACCTATGCCAGAATCTGTGTAGAAATAGACATGAGCAAAGGTCTCCCTGACCAGATCAATCTCAAAATTGGAGACTTTCATTGGACTCAGGCCCTGGACTACGAGAATACAACGATTCGTTGCCGGAACTGCCATCACACAGGGCACCTTTAAAGCTCCTGTCCAGCGATGCCGGCACACAAAAAGAAGGCCAATCCGAAGCAGAAATCTAAGAGCTGGAAGCCTCATACCCCTCCCCCCATGGACGACTTTGATTTCAACACGGATGAAGAGGAAGAAACCGCGGAAGATATGGAAGCAAATCAAGCACAGAATCCGCCCCAAGCGGAGCCAAAGGACTTGGCTGTTCAGCCAATCTCACAGAAAAGGGTTCATGAATCTTCTCCATCGGATTCAGACAAGGAGACTTCTCCTTCTGCCCAGCTCAGCTTGCAAATCTCACCTCACCAGCAATGCTCTCCTGAATGGGTTAAAGTCGGCAAAAAGAAAGAGAAAAAGTGTCGTTTAGCTGATTCCAACCATGTTGGGTAGATTCCTCTGTTCTGCTCTGCTTCTATGCTCCTCTTGTCTCTTCATGTTTAGTTCCCGTCTCTGTCTTGTCTTCTCTTCTAGGGGCCGAGGTGGATGGATCATCCTTTCCGGCTGCCCTTGTTCCAGCTTTTTTTGGCTGTAATTTCTCATTGTACTATATTTTCCCTTAATAGATTAAACTTTTACCGAGAAAAAAAAAAAATAAAGACTTTTCCACGTAGATTTAAATGTTTTACTACCATTTATTGTTTCAACGAACTTTTGTTTACATATACATATTTAATTTAGTAATATGGATGGTTACACTCTATTGGCTGTTCTGGTAGTATTAAAAAATATATGATAATTAATTTTGGCAGAAATCTGGTTGGTGCCCTCTTTGTCGAGGGATTTGAAGCTCCGCTCCCTGTTGTAATAGGAAGCCGTTAGATCAATAGGTCGTGGGTTCGACTCCCATTTGGTCGATTTTTCACGAAATTTGTAATGTCTATACCCTATAGTCTTGAGATAGTTCGACTCCCACTATGGTCGATTTTTTGTTTTTACAATATTTTCATACGAATTTGTTATGTTTATGCCTCTGACCTTATAGTCTTCGTTCAAATATTTTCTGAGTTCTTGGATGATAAGGTTATATTGTAAGCTCACAAAATTAGTTCTTTCGCCGTGTGTTGGCTTTAAAATCAGCTCTGGCAATTCTTAACCACTTGGAACACTTTTATTAATAAATAAATAAATTTTATTGAAATATTACAAAACTAATTCACCTAATTGAATGTGTAATTTTAAAAATAAGTAAACGAACTATTTTTGTTAAAAATAATGTTAAAATATATAAAGAGGAGAAAATATATATATATATATATATATATATATATATTATATATATATATATATATATTATATATATATATATAATATATATATAATATTGAGAATTTTTTATAAATTGATTTTAATAGTAGCTGTATATATTTTTCCAAATCTTAGCTCTCTGGTGTTTGAATCCGCTTTCATACCATATATAATAATTTGGTATTAAATATGTAATTAATTACATCAATTTATGTGATTAATGATCAATACACAACTATTCAATTAATTAACATGGAATTTCGGAAAATATGAGCAGAGACAATTTATTCGTATCAATGATATTTCTTACTTGGGATTTCGGAGTTGAACACTATTTAGATCCCGCTAACCACGACAATTTTGGGGATGACTTTCCACCCAATCGTAGGCTCAACTACACATAATCTTTCTACAATTGGCCACCCCCGAGTGCTCAATCAATGTACTACTACTAGAGAATTTTTTGTCTCACAACACTTTTCTCCCAAGAGAATGGATGAAAGAATGGATGAATCTCATTCTTCTCACCATCAATTAAATAGACAAAACAGTTCTAAAAATGGAAAAAAAATCTGCATGCACACATTCCATGTGTCAACATGCCAACTTTTATTTCTTTATTTTAAGTTTTATTTAATTCAATTAGTTATTTATTATTATATATTCTCTTCATTATTTGTTATTTATTTACTGTTATTATTTTTTTTTTATTATTACTACTATTATCTTTTTTTTATATTGTTTAATATTTATTTACTATTATGATATTTTCTTTATTGTTTATTATTTTTTACTTATATTTTCATATTATATTATATTTTATTTATTATTATTATGGGCATTACAAAAATGGCACTGTATACCACATTATTATATCTTTTCTTTATTGTTTACTATTTATTTACTATTATTATCTTTTCTTTATTGTTTATTATTTATTTACTATTATTTTCATATTATATTATTATTATTATTATTATTATTATTATTATTATTATTAGGGGGCATTACAAAAGGGAAACCGTATACCATGTGGTGACCCTTGTGGTATCACCGCGCCAGCTTGAAACAAGTTTCACCAAGTCCCCATGCCTTGGCATTTTTCATTGTTTTCCTATTATATATGCTCTATATGGATCTGACCCTTTCAGTGGCATGGTAATCCTTACCAGCCCAAACCCTCAGATATACAAATCCAAAATTATATGAAAAGGTAATTTGGCTAGTTCCCATCCAGTCATGCACGTATGGTGTTGACCCCGTCAACTTCTAGATTCTCAAATCTCGTATGCATAAGGCGCTTGAAAGGAGATCCCTGATCGAGATGAGGTCCAACCTACTTATGTTATAACCGATACTTGCTGACCCTAGACCTTAGATCACTAGATTTGTTGTAGAACAATAAGGGAAAGGGAAATAAGAGAATTTTAGGAAGTCCTTAAGGCAAGGGGCAAGAACCTCAACACCAAATTTCTTAGAAGTGTTTTCTGAGGCTAATCCTTGACCTCCAGCTAATAATACAAGTCTGCAACTCAATTATTAAGAAGGTTATCATGCATTTCCTTACGCCGTTATTTTTTTACTAAATACTAGAGTTTAATCTAAACAACAACAACAAAAATGGTAGAGATTCAAGGTCTAAAATAACTTTCACATGGTAAGAACTTGCCAACACAATCATGAGTAAGACAGTGACCTGCCCAATGCAAACATTTAAAATAATCGAGAACTTACAAGATACATGGTTAATTTTGAGTTAATATTAGACCACCAGTCATAAACATATAAAATATCCTACAATTCATGAAGATGGCAATAACCACACAGTTCAAGCATGCATTATCACCATAGATACATAAGATAGCTTGTTAATCATTAATATGGAAATGATTTCAGGCATTCTTACATGAGTAATGCAGAACCACACATTGGTCATTAACATATTAAAGACTGTTGTAATTCATAATTTAAATATTCATAAACCATTATATATGTCTAAATAAATCGAAATGGATGGCAATTGAAGGAGGGACTTCAACTCTCCACCCAACCATAGCCCAAGTTGACTCCAATCTCTCTTGTAGTTGACCACTGTCAAGTCAGATGCAGTGTCTAAGGGGATGTTTGCATACAAAAATTTCACACCAAGACTTGGTCAAACACTCACGATATGAAGTCCATTGTCCAGGTGGTTTAACAATTGTCATTTCATAGGAAGAAATACAGGGGTCTATAATCTACACTATAGGTGGTTTAACAACTCTCCAAAAAGCACCACAGTGGCTCAAACTTTCTTTTCCAAGTGGTTTAGGAGTTATACAACAAGCACCATAGTGGCCCATTTACTCTTTGAGTTCAATCACAATGCTTCACCCATGGCCATGATGGGATTATGCTCATCTCCAAGAGATTGAATCCATAATTTTGGTGGTTTAACAACTGCCTTTTTATAGCAAGCAATATAGGGGTTTGTAATCCACTGTCTAAGTATTTTCACAACTTTCTTTTCATAGAAAGCACTACAAGGGCTCAAATTTCTCTATTTAAGTAGTTTATCAACAATACAATAAGCCCCAGAGTGGTTCATATTTCCTTGTCCAAGTGGCTCATCAATTCTACAACAAGCACCACAATGATCTATCATCCATTTTAAAGCCTCTCATTGACCATTCTACCTTAGATTCACAGTCCAATGGCCTCCACATAACAATACAGGGGGTGACACCTCAAATATCTAAGCACAAACTCAAGGACAATCTAGTCTAGTTCAATGTTTCCCATTCCTCCTAGATCTTTCTTCTCTATAAGGCATGTTCTTTATCTATTGTTTGGTGTGTGTGTTCATATGTGCCTTCTATTTTCATTTGCGTAGTCTCATCTCTCCCTCTCTAACTATTGTGTGTTTTCTTCTTTTTCTTGTGTTGTCTCTTTTAGCAACCATTGACCCCTCTCTTTTTCCTCTCAAGACAACTACTCCATGTCCCAATCTATGAGGAGGGGAGCATTGTCTTACACCCATGCTTCCCATTCCAAAACTTCATAACCTATCGACATTGACCGCTAGTGGTTATGGTAATAATTAATGAAGATGAATGAGGTTGGCATGGGCCTGCTCATGGCACCACAGAAAATTCAAGCAATCCAAGCAACACCACCCCTGCTAGAGCATTGAATCCATGTCCCTCCCTTCAACCAACTATCAATTCGTTTTCATATAAATTTACAAATGTTCCAAAAATTCACACAAAAATATCTATAATTATCGGGTGCAACAAAATGTATGTTACAGTATCCATTTTTTATTTATCAAAAGAACTACATTTTTTATTTCATATTGAAGAGGCAACTTTAACCACACTCAAAGTCCAAATTCTGTAAAATTTTAAACACTAGCCTTACTAAAGCTAACACAATTTTTGTAGTGCTAAATACAACCTATAAACCAAATGAAAGAGAAAAAGCTTGAGCGAAGAGAGCTCATACATCACAAGTGGTGCAAAACTCTTGAAGCTTTGCAAAAAATAGCATCGAAACTTTTGAAATTTTGTCTATACTTTAAAATATGAAACTTATTTTAAAAAAGAACTCCCTATGGATGGTATCAAACCCTAAAAAGAATCAGAATACTTCCATACCAAGGTTACAACACATTAAAATATTAAATCAATAAAAATAGATTATAAGATTTTATGAGACCACTTTAGAAAAACATATTTTAATGTAACCATGTTATAAAACATAAAAAAGAAATATCAAACAATCATATAATCTCCTATAATTAACATAGTAAAATTTCTAAAATTAAGAAAAGAAATAGAATAGCTAAAAAATTTAAAACTTGCCTAATTAAAAAAATATAAAAAATATATAGATTTTGAGAAAGCATCCATCCACTATAATAGGTAAATTGAGACTTATTCTATTTTATAATTTCCAAAAAAAATTAATAGATAAATCACTTCATTATATGAGACTTATTCTACTTTATAATTTTCAAAAGATTATTTATACGTCACACACGGAAATATCCATAAATACGTTATCTTATAAGTTAATCTAAACCTAAAATTTTAGATAATAATTTATAAAACATTACTTCATAGCTAGTAAGTTGATTTAATTTGACTATGAAGAAAAATTCTATAATTAACAATATGTGAGCAAAGGTAGTCTCTTCTTGATAAAATCATACTCCTAATACCAAAATAATTTTATCATCATATTCGCATGGGATATGAATGATTATTTAAAAAGAAAATATGAAACAAACATGGAGCAAATGGATTGGTGTACCTACGTTGATGTTGTAGATTGTTTAGGAAAATATCTAACAAATCATTCTTACCTAGAGTTAAATTTAGACTCACATATGGTTCACTCGCGCATCATTTACCAAGTTTAACGCTTATTATAATGGTAGAAGGAGATATGGCTTAATGTGAGTTAATCACAACTAACACTGTCTCATATAATTGTACAGTTACAATTTGTCAGAAAAAGCTATTCAAGGATTGTAATATCTCTCGTTAATGTAAATATTTTAATTTTACTGCAACCAAACAAATTATTACTATTTGTTTGACTTATAAATTATTTTTGGAATTTCAGTTATTAAAGGATAATATTTTCCAGTTATGGGTAAATACTATTCCTTTTCTTACTAGGTAATTTGTTATGGAAACAGTTATCTATTCCAAAACTAAATCCTAGAGTATATTTGATGCAGGAGCATCTCACCATGCTTAATTAAAATTTAAATTCAAAGTTGTTAAAGGGGAAATGTGGATAGTCATTGTAAACCGGGGCAAATTCTATTTAAACAGAGCTAAAATGATGGAATTGATAAGTCTCTAGAAGACTTGATTAAACGATTCCTCCCTTTGTAATTTCTTATATAAGAGAATCTGTGTTGTGTGAAAGAGGGAGATAAAGTATGCAATGCAGATGCAAGGCAATTTGTGACTCGGGCCATGAGGCCTTAGCCTGTAATCGACTTCTGTTTATAATTGAAATATGCGTGTTATTATACATTCAGGCGAAGTATGGATTTTGTGTGTCTGTGTATTGTTTACATATACATTCTTTACTGTAAGTTGATAAATATGCATGTGCGAGTGTAAGGGACGAAGTTCCTATGAACTTCACCTTAAGCAAGTATAGTAGAGATAAATTTGTGTTCTAATGCGAATTCCACTGATAAGCGAACAAGAGATCTGTTGGATTTGAGAACTGATCAACGGAGGAGAGTTTCAATCGCCATTGGAGTCGATTGAACAACACAACGAAAACCGCCAGATCGGCTAGATAGATGGATAATAATGACGGAAGAGGAATGGCAGAGATTAACACCATGTGTTAGCAGAAGGATGGAGTGGTCTTGGAAAGACAGTAAGTGGTATCTTGCGCGCCTTGAAATTTCTAACCGGTATTTCTAAATTCTATGCGATAAACCTTAGCAGGACACATGTAGCATGAGAAAACTACATTTCTCATGTGCTCTCGACTTGATATTGTTTGTGCAAGATTTCACGCGAGATTGCGTGATAGTCGTTGGATCACGCAGGATTGATCGACAGTGGAGATCAGCCAAGCTAATTGGCAAGTGGGTGGAGCGATATCCGTTGGATCTGAAGGAGTGAAATCGATGGCATGGATTGAAGTGCCTGACAAAGGGGAAAGTAAAAGAAGGACTGGCGGTGATTAGTCAGGTTTGTTGTGAAGTTCGTTGATTGAAATGCTTCTGATGTATACGTGGGCCCATAACCCACAAGTCCACGTGCGAATTGGGGAAAGATGCAGTTTTTATGCATCAATATTACAGTCACTGATCAAGAGGATGTAGATTTGAGATCAAGAAAAAAAATTAGAAACTGTACTGAAGGGTCAAATATTTTGAGAAAGCTATGTCAGGTAAGGATCAGATATCCAGTAAATTATTAAATCTCCAAGATAGAGAACTCCTGAAGCCAGGAGTAGCACAGGGGGAGATTGACCAAGTCTAGTATCTCAAGGCAGGGAGGAATTAAGTGTGGGTCTTGATTTTTAAATCAATTCGGAGTAGTGGAAACAGATAAGTAAAAAGAATCTCTAACATAAGTTATTTATTGTAATCTAGTTTCACTATTAAGACTGTGTCAATAAATCATGACTGTAGTAACTGCTGTAAACTTAAAGATAGGGTCTTTGTTATTTAAGCATGGTGAGAGAATCTTATTAATTTCATTTCAGAACCATTTCAATAAATCATGACTGTAGGTGACCACTGTAAACTAAAAGACGGGGTCCTTGATATTTTAGTTATGGCAAGAGAACCTTATGAGTTTCATTCCAGAGTCGTTTTCATTGATAAATAAAAGCAAAGTAAATATAGAAAAGAAAAAAAAATACTAGAAGAAAATCCTTTATGCTAGTTAAATATTTTGTGATTATTACTATTGTATTTAGATGTAAAAGTAAATTAAAATTTCCTAATTGCATGGTAAAACTGGAAGTGAAAGAAACCCTGTAAATTGAGTATAGAAAAAAAGAAAGAAAGTAAGGAATATCTATGACTTGCTGAAAATGACAAAAATTTTGTAAAATATAGGACTTCGGTATTCGTGACTTGCACAGTTATGTATAGAATTAACATTTAATCAAGAATAGGAAAATAGCTAGAATAGTCATTTAAAAAAAAAGGAAAATGATTTTTTTTTCAAGACAAGAAGTGAATTTACCACATATTTACTTGGCTCCCAATGGGATAATATAAACCAAACCATGTAACGTAAGTCGAAACAGAATAAGTACATTCTCTACTTACACAAAAGCTTCATGGCTACAACACAGGAAATCTTGTGTTTACCACTAGATCGATAGGAATTTTAGAGATAAAAGCTATTCTTATAAGCATAAAGGAAATTACGAGTTAACTTAGAAACCCTAAGTATGTCCAAAGGTCTGACCAGAAGTCCTTTCGTTAACAAGAATAGACGAGAATCACATCTGGAGAAACAGAGTAGATATTCAAGGGTTCACTCTAAAGAACGTTGTGAATAACCATTCGAAATTCCAAAAGCAGCATTATAGATACATAGGAGTGAAAAGAAAAGAAAAACCTCGCTATTAATGTCTCTGTCCCCAAAATTACCATAAAGGGTTCAACCATCAAATATTCTAGATAATGAGAAAAACAGAAGAACCAGTTCTCTCAAGTGCCAGATCTCTCACCTTCGGTCAAAGCCGTAAGTCTCTTTAAAAAATTAAATAACATTCAGCACAAAAACTAGCTGCGGAGTTTCTGACCCCCTATGGTCTCATTTCACCTATTCAAAACCTACTTACAGATTCAACAATTCCATTTGAAATAATCATTATAGACTTTTATCTAAACAGCCAACAACCCTGTGCGAACTTTAGAACCAGAAGAGGATTAGAATACTTGAAAAGGATGCGAAGAGTACAGCTGATTGAAGGGTTAGCCGCAGACCCACACCAAACCCCTGTATCAAAGATCTTCATCTTACACCATGACAAGAAACAGTATTAGAACCTGATGGGAGATGCATGCCTGAGATCAAATAAGAACTATAAAACAAAATGAAATCTTGAATTAAGACCTTAACCATTTTCTTACCTGAAAAAGATATGCATGCCTTTGTTAACGGTGTTCCAAAATAATGGAGGAGTCTCATAACCCTCCGTGAGAGACCACGATGCCAAATCGGAGAAACATTGTCGTGGAGAACCTGAACTAGGCGAGAGCCAAAAACCCTCGAAGCAAAACCATAACCAAGTGAGACCCCTCATCCGAGATATGAATTCCTAACAACTGATGAGTCGTTCGATTAGGCTAGCTACAGAGAACCATCGATGAAAGGGCCAGACTCTAAGAAGCATGGTTGAAGAAGGATAGGCGAAAAGCCCTCAGGCCGCTAGCAAGCCCCAAAATCATAGAGGATTAATACACATGTAGAGATTGAGGCACAAACTTGTACCTCTAGCACCTGGGCTAGCCACGAACCCAAAACAATTAAATTCTTCAGCAAATCAACATTAATGTCGGGATAAAAATCATATGTATAATAATCCTCTTTTAATGATCATCTTACCCATGTCTGTAATCTAATTGATTTCAAAGGATTCGGCATTTGTATTATATGGTCCGATCATTAGTTTGGTAATTATGAGTCAAATCATTCATGACAGGTTTAATATTTGAATAAACGCACTTTAGCTTTAGTCACATAATATACAGACATTAATAAATATGTATACATATATTTGTGTTTGTTGTTTTATTTTATTTTATTTTTATCTGTCTAATATGGAGGTGTTACATATGGTATCAGAGCGGACTCAGGTTTCCAAAACTGAGACCTCTGGGTAAGAAATAATAGTTTTTGATAAGGTGCAGGTAGGAAGCATCAAGGTTCAGTACGAGGCGAACCGGAAATTTACCACATGGTTCCATAACGGGAACAAGGCCAACAACATTTCAGGAAGGCAATCCGGAAGTTTGGGTGCAGCTGGGCGATGATACACAAAATCCCAATGCAAACCTCTAAACCACTATCCAAGAACTAAAAGGTGAGATGGCTCGGCTCCGGGTAGACAATGAAAGACTAATGTAGGAACAAGAGAAAATCTTAAAGAGCTTGTCGGATAGACAGAATCACTGTTTACTAGCCCCTAGTCTAGAGCACGATCACACAACTGGGGAACAGGAATTCTGAACTGAAAACATTGAAATAGAAAGAGGAGAAGAAAACCAGGAGGAAGAATAAGGAAATGTGTTAGATCACAAGACAAAGAAGAAATAGAAAATAGAAATCCAAGGAGAATTTCGAAAAATCAAGCCTCCTCTCTTCGATGGGGAAAGAGAAGAGGTCGTGGAAGCATGGTTAATTAATATGAATAAATATTTCAAATTGTATGAATATGATTACAATTTGAAGGCCCATCTGGCCATTTTCCAGCGACAAGGAAAAGCTACATTATGTATGAACAAGTAAAAATAGTCCATGGAGTCGATGAACAGAATATAACCTTGGATAAATTCCAAAAAATTCTTCAAGGAAAATTATTTGATCGAGAGATTTTATGATGAGAAAGCTAAGGAGTTCCATGACCTCCACTTGGGCCAAATGACAATGGATGAATTTATAACAAGATTTGCCTCATTGTTGTGATACTTTCCTTATATTCACGAAGAAAAGGCCAAAGTATAGCAGTTTGTCAGTAGCCTTTCATTATTTATGAAAGAACAGCTGGAGTTTGACAACCCAAAAACCATGGACGAGGTCATTCGGAAAGCACGAATCTGTTATCAACAGAATAAACCAAAAGGAGATATGAGTAAAAGGTGGGAAAACAAGAAGGGAGATAAATTCATTTCCAGCCATAAGGGAAATAAGAACAACAACAACAAGGGATTATTTAAAGGTCAAGGTAATTGGATATGAATAAGCATAGATTTAAGGTACCAGGAGAAACTAGGACCAATGAACAAACAGGAAAAAATGAAGTAGAAATAGTTAATAGATCCCCTGTACAGTGTTGGGGATACAGATGGCCGCATTATATTAAAAATTGCACTCAACGTAGGGGAGCAAACCAGATTTTGCAAATTGAGGAGGCCTCCACTATGGGAGAAGTGGCTAGAAGCATCCCTAAGATCAACGCAGCTCTTGAAGTTCATCAAGCATAATTTCAGCCAATTATGGTTGAATATGAAGGTACTATTTTTTACCAGACTTGCTCTATTTTAATAGATCCTAGAGCTACGTTAAGTTACATCAGTCCCAAGATAGTAGAGCAATGTAGATTACAAGTGGTTAAATTTAAAAACCCATGGTTAGTACAGCTAGCCACATGAGCAAAAAGAAGAGTTTTGTCTAAGGTAAATAATTTCCCCATGAAATTGGATGGTAAATCTATTATAGCTGATTTAAATGTGCTACCCCTAGGGTCATATGACATTTTGATAGGTATGGACTAGTTAGAAAAGCACCGATCTTTGGTAAATTGTAAGACAAAAGCTATTAGCTACCGAGATGAAAAGGGTGAAAGACAGGAAATTATGGGCGTTCAGAAACCTTTGCAAATAAGGTCAATAACAGGTTCCCGATACATACCTGTAATACAAAATTTTCCAGATGTATTTCCTAAAGAAATACTAGGCCTACCCCCAAAAAGAGACATAGATTTTACTATTGAGCTGATTCCAGGAGCTGCCCCAGTGTCCCGGGCACCATATAGAAAGAGTATCCCAGAACTAATAGAATTAAAGATGCAATTCTAGGAGTTGCTTGATAAGAAATATATTCATCCCAGTGTGTCTCCTTGGGGAGCTCCGGTGTTATTTGTTAAAAAGAAAGATGGAACCCTGCGAATGTGCATGGATTACCGCCAGCTAAACAAGATGACCGTTAAAAACAAATACCCCCTTTCCCATATAGACATGTTTTTTGACCAAGTGACGGGCACAACCATCTTCTGAAAGATTGACCTTCATTCTGGGTATCATCAGATTAGAATCAAGGAGGAAGATATCGCAAAAACTGCTTTCAGGAGATGTTATGGTCATTATGAGTTTGTGGTTTTACATTTTGGGCTAACGAATGCCCCAACTACCTTCATGTGTCTCATGAATAACATTTTCCATCAGTTTTTAGATAAATTTCTATTAATCTTCATTGATGACATTCTGATCTACTCTCGGAATATGGAGGACCATAAGGAACATCTCTACATTGTACTGCAAGTCCTAAGAGAGCATCAATTGTATGCTAAGTACAGTAAATGTGAATTATTTAAAGAGTAGATCCAATACTTGGCACACGTTATCACCAAGGATGGAATTGCAGTTGATCCAGAAAAGATAAGAACCATTACGGAGTGGCCAGTGCTAAAGGATGTGGCCGACATAAGATCATTTATGGGCCTGGTTGGTTACTACCGAAGGTTTGTGGAGGGATTCTCTAAAGTGGCATATCCTATTACTTCCTTACAAAAGAAAGGAAGAACTTTCAAGTTGATCCCTGATTGTCAAAAGAGTTTTGATCAATTCAAACATCTGCTTACCACCGCACCCACTCTGAGCATTGCTAATCCCAACAAGGAATATGTGGTTTGTACGGATGCTAGTAAGGAGGAAGTGGGTGCTGTATTTATGAAATAATGCAGGGTGATGGCTTATGAATCTAGAAAACTGAAGGAATATGAATAAAAATATTCAACATATGATTTAGAATTGACAGTAGTCATCCATGCCTTAAAAATGTGGCAACATTATCTTTTAGGTAAGAGATTTTTATTAATGACTGACCACCATAGTCTGATTAATTATTTCAAGCAGCCAAATTTAAATGCCAGGTAAGCTCATTGGGTGGACTTCCTAAGTGAATTCGATTTCGAAATCAAACACATAAAAGGGAAGGAAAACCGAGTGGCAGATGCTTTAAGTCGAAAGGTAAGCTATTTATATGAAATTTCTTTTAGTGAATCACGAACAAATTTTTTTGGGCAGATTCAAGAATCATCCATGCAGGACTCTATATATAGACAACTATGGCAACTAGCAAAAATTTCTAATAGCCATGAACAACAACTGGGTTATGAAATAAATGTAGAAACTTTATTGGTTTATGGGAAAAGAATTTATGTGCCCAATTAGCGGCATCTCAACAATTTAATTTTGGATGAATACCATAAGATTCCTTATGCAGGTCATCCCAGATACCAAACAATGATCTCTGCCCTGTGGAAGGAATTCTTCTGGCCTGGTATGAAGAAGGAAGAAAAATGATTCCATCATGTTGGTGGTGGACAAGTTGAGCAAATATGAATATTTCATACATGTTCAATCAACTTATAGGGCAGTCCAAATTGCTAATATTTTTATGCAGAACATTTTTAAACTGCACGGAATCCCTAAGATGATTATTTCTGACCGAGATGTAAAATTTACATCAGCCTTCTGTAAAGCCCTCTTTGAGGGATTGGGCACACAACTATAGTTGAATACAGCTTACCATCCGTAAATGGACGGGCAAACTGAAAGGGTAAACCAAGAGGTTGAGGACATGCTGTGAATGTATGTAATGCAGTAGCCCACAAAATGGGAAGATTATTTACACCTGGTGGAGTTTGAATATAACAACAGGTACCATGCATCTCTTCACATGAGCCTCTTTGAAGTTTTATATGGTCATAAATGCAGAACACTCTTAAGTTGGAGTGGACCAGAGGACAAACTGTTACTAGGGCCGACCATGTTGGAGGAAATCAAAGGAATGGTGAAAAAGTTCAGATTAATTTAAAGGCTGCTCAGGCCGACAAAAGAAATTTTCCCATTGGAAGAGGAGTTTCTGAGAATTCCAGGCAGGGGATGATATCTACATTTGAGTGCGAGCCAAGAAAATCACCTTACAATGGGCCGGGTGTGCCAAACTAGCACCCCGATATTGCGGGCCATTTAAAATCTTGGCTCGAATAGGACCGGTGGCTTATCAACTTTCCTTACCCAGCCATATTCGTGTATACAACATCTTTCACGTCTCTTTACTTAAGAAATATGTATATGATGCTAAACACATAATTCAATGGCAAGATATCCAGGTGAGGTATATGTGTGTGAAGTATATGTTACAAATGTGTTAAATAGCTAGTTAATGACTTAACATTTTCTTTGTAATGTTCAGGTCTAACCGGAAGGTGAATTCTTGGTCAAGCCTCTGATTATACTAGATCAGAGAGAAGTAACACTGCGGAAACAAGTTATCACCCAGGTTAAAGTGCAGTGCCAGCATTTCGGGCCGGAAGAGGCTACCTGGGAAGATGAATAGGTCATGAAAGAGAACTTTCCGGGTTTATTTGCAAGAGGAGAACATCAAGACAATGTTCCATTTTAGGGGGGGAAGATGTAATATCCCCCATTAATGTAAATATTTTAATTTTACTGCAACCAAATAGAGTATTACTATTTGTTTGAATTATAAACTATTTTTGGAATTTCAGTTATTAAAGGATAATATTTTACAGTTATGGGTAAATGTTATTCTTTTTCTTACTAGGTAATTGGTTATGGAAACAATTATCTGTTCCAAAACTAAATCCTAGAGTATATTACAGTAAATGACCAAGAGGATGGGGATCTAAGACCAGGAACAAAAATTAGAAACTGTGTTGAAGGGTCAGACAATTTGAGAAAGCTATGTCTGGTAAGGATCAAATAGCTAGAAAATTATTAAATCTCTGAGATAGAGAACTCCTGAAGCTAGGAGTAGAATGGGGGGAGATTGACCAAGTCGGGTATCTCAAGGCAGGGAGGAATTAAGTGCAGATCTTGATTTTAAATCAATCCAGAGTAGTGGAAATAGATAAGCAAAAGGAATCTCTGACATAAGCTATTTATTGCAATCTAGTTTGACTATTAAGACTGGGTCAATAAATCATGACTGTAGTAACTGCTGTAAACTTAAAGACAGGGTCTCTGTTATTTAAGCATAGTGAGAGAATCTTATTAATTTCATTTCAGAACCATTTCAATAAATCATGACCGTAGGTGACCGTTGTAAACTAAAAGACAGGGTCCCTGATATTGTAGTTATGGCAAGAGAACCTTATCAATTTCATTCCAGAGTCGTTTTCATTGATAAATAAAAGCAAAGTGAATATAGAAAAAAAAGACTAGAAGAAAATCCTCTATGCTAGTTAAAGATTTTATGATTATTACTGTTGTATTTAGATGTAAAAGTAAATTAAAATTTCCTAATTACATGGTAAAACTAGAAGCGAAAGAAACCTTGTAAATTGAGTATAGAAAAAAAGTAAGGAATTTATATGACTTGCCGAAAATGAAAAAAATCTGTAAAAGAACAGGAAAATAGCTAGAATAGTCAATTATATGACTTGCACAGTTGTGTATAAAATTAACATTTAATCAAGAACAGGAAAATAGCTAGAATAGTCAATTTAAAAAAAAAGGGAAAAGGATTTTTTTTTCCAAGACAAGAAGTGAATTTACCTGATATTTACTTGGCTCCCAATGGGATAATATAGACCAACCCATTTAACGTAAGTCAAAACATAATAAGTACATTCTCTACTTACACAAAAGCTTCACGGCTACAACACAGGAAATCTTGTGTTTACCTCCAGATCGATAGGAATTTCAGAGAGAAACGTTATTCTTATAAGCATAAAGGAAATTACAAGTTAGCTTAGAAAACCTAAGTATGTCCAAAGATTCGACAAGATGTCCTTTCGTTAACAAGAATAGACGAGAATCACATCTGGAGAAGCAAAGTAGACATTCAAGGGTTCACTCTGAAGAACGTTGTGAACAACCATTCGACATTCCAAAAGCAACATTATAGATACATAGAAGTGAAACGAAATGAAAAACCTTGCTATTAATGTCTCTGTCCCCAAAATTACCATAAAGGGTTCAACCATCAAATAGTCTAGATAATGAGAAAAATTGAATGACCAGTTCTCTCTAGTGCTAGATCTCTCACCTTCTGCCGAGGTCATAGGGCTCTTTAAAAGATTAAATAACATTCAACACAAAAACTAACTGTAGAGTTTTCGACCCCCTGTGATCTCATTTCACCTATTCAAAACCTACTTACAAACTCAACAATTCCATTTGAAATAACCATTACAGACTTTAATCTGAACAACCAACGACCTTGTGCAAAATTTAGAACTGGAAGAGGATTATAATACCTGATAAGGATGAGGAGAGTACAACCAGTTGATGGGTTAGCTGCAGACCCACACCAAACCCCCATATCCAGAGATCTTCGCCTTGCACCATGACAAGAAACAGTATTAGTACCTAACGAGAGATGCATGCCTGACATCGAACAAGAACTATAAAACAAAATGAAAGCTTGAATTAAGACCTTAACCATTTTCTTACCTGAAGAAGATATGCATGCCTCTGTTGACGGTATTCCAAAATAATGGTGAAGTCTCGAGACCCTCCGTGAGAGATCACGATGCCAAATCAGAGAAACATTGCCGCAGAGAACTTGAACCAGGCAGGAGCCAAAAACCCTCGAAGAAAAACCATAACCAAGTGAGACCCCTCAGCCAAGATATGAATGCCTGACAACCGATGAGTCGTTTGATCCAGACAGCTATAGAGAACCATTAATGAAAGCACCAGACTCCGAGAAGCATGGTTGAAGAAGGACAGACGGAAAGCCCTCAGGCTGCTAGCAAGCCCCAAAATCGCAGAGGATTAATAGGCACACAAATATCGAGGAACGGACTTGTACCACTAGTGCCTAGGCCAGCCATGAACCCAAAATAATTAAATTCTTCGACAAATCAACATTAATGTTGGGATAAAAATCATATGTATAATAATCCTCTTTTAATGATAATCATACCCAAGTCTGTAATCTAATCGATTTCAAACGATTCGGCATTTGTATTATATGGTCCCATAATCAGTTTGGTAATTATGAGTCAAATCATTCATGACAAGTTTAATATTTGAATAAACGCACTTTAGCTTTAGTCACATAATATATAGACATTGATAAATATGTATACATATATTTGTGTTTGTTATTTTATTTTAATTTTTTTTTTTACGTGTCTAATATGGATGTGTTACATATGGTATTAGAGCGGACTCAGGTTTCAAAAACTGAGACCTCTGGGTAAGAAATAATAGTTTTTGATAATGTGCAGGTAGGAAGTAGCAAGGTTCAGTATGAGGCAAACCAGAAATTTACCACATGGTTCCATAATGGGAATAGGGCCAACAACATTTCAAGAAGGCAACCTAGAATTTTGGGTGCAACTAGGTGATGATACACAAAATCCCAACACAAACCTCTGAACCACTATCCAAGAACTAAAAGGTGGGATGGCCCGATTATGGGCAGACAACGAAACACTAATGCAGGAACAAGAGAAAATCTTAAAGAGCTTATCAGATAGACAGAATCACGTCCACTAGCCCCTAGTCCAGAGCACGATCACACAACTAGGGAATAGGAATTCTGAACTGAAAACATGGAAACAGAAAGAGGAGAAGAAAACCAGGAGGAAGAATTAGGAAATGTGTCAGATCACAAGACAAAGAAGAAACAAAAAATAGAACTCCAAGGAGAATTCCAAAAAATCAAGCCTCCTCTCTTCGATGGGGAACAAGAATAGGTTGTGGAAGCATGGTTAATTAATATGAACAAATATTTCCAATTATATGAATATTATTACAATTTGAAGGCTCGTCTGACCATTTTCCAGCTATAAGGGAAAACTACATTATGGTGGGAAGAAGTAAAAACAGTCCATCAAGATAATGAATGGAGTATAACCTAGGATAAATTCCAAAGAATTCTTAAAGGAAAAGTATTTGACTGAGAGATTTTATCATGATAAAGCTAAGGAGTTACATGACCTCCGCTTGGGCCAAATGACCATGGATGAATTTATAACAAAATTCACCTCATTGTTGCGATATGTTCCTTATATTCGCGAAGACAAGGCCAAAGTACAATGGTTTGTCAATAGTATTCCATTATTTATGAAAGAACAATTGGAGTTTGACAACCCAAAAACCATGGACGAGGTCATTCAGAAAGCATGAATCTGTTATCAGCAGAATAAACCAAAAGGAGATATGAGTAAAAGATGGGTAGGCAAGAAGGGAAATAAATTCATTTCTAGCCATAAGGAAAATAAGAACAACAACAACAAGGGATTATTTAAACGTCAGGGTAATTAGAATATATATAAGCCCAGATTTAAGGTACCAGGATAAAATAGGACCAATGAACAAACTGGAAAAAATGAAGCAGAAATAGTTAATGGACCCCTTGTACAGCGTTGGGGATGCGGAGGCCTGCATTATATTAAAAATTACACTCAACGCAGGGGGGCAAACCAGATTTCGCAAATTGAGGAGACCTCCATTGTGGGAGAAGTGGCTAGAAGCATCCCTAAGATCAACGCAACTCTTGAAGATCATCAAGCAGAGTTTCCGCCAACTATGGTTGAATTTCAAGGTATTGCTTTTGACCAGACTTGCTCTATTTTAATATATCCTGGGGCTACATTAAGTTACATCAGTCCCAAGATATTAGAATGATGTATATTACAAGTGGTTAAATTTAAAAACCCATGGTTAGTACAGCTAGCCACAGGAGCAAAAAGAAGAGTTTTGTCTAAGGTAAATAACTGCCCCTTGAAATTAGATGGTAAATCTATTATAGCCGATTTAAATGTGCTACCCTTAGGGTCATATGACATTTTGATAGGTATGGACTGGTTAGAAAAGCACTGGTCTTTGGTAAATTGTAAGACAAAAGCTATTAGCTACTGAGATGAAAAGGGTGAAAGACAGGAAATTTCGAGTGTTCAGAAACCTCTGCAAATAAGGTCAATAACAGTTTCCCAATTAGCCAAAAGCATTAGGAAAGGTTGCCAAATATATGCTATACAAGTAGGGTATGCTGACTCTGAGGATAAACCCTCATCATTAGAAGACATAGCTATAATACAAAATTTTCCATACGTATTTCCTGAAGAAATACCAAGCCTACCCCCAAAAAGAGACATAGATTTTACTATTCAGCTGATTCCAGGAGCTGCCCCAGTGTATCGGGCACCATACCGAATGAGTATCCCCGAACTAACAGAATTAAAGATACAACTCCAGGAGTTGCTTGATAAGAAATATATTTGTCCCAGTGTGTCTCCTTGGGGAGCTCCAATATTATTTGTTTAAAAGAAATACGGAACCATGCAAATGTACATGGATTACCACCAGCTAAACAAGTTGACCGTTAAAAACAAATACCCCCTTCCCCATATAGATGAGATTTTTGAACAAGTGAGGGGTGCAACCATCTTCTCAAAGTTCGATCTCTGTTTTAGGTATCATCATATCAGAATCAAGGAGGATGATATTGCAAAAACTGCCTTCAGGACACGTTATGATCATTATGAGTTTGTGGTTTTACCTTTTGGGCTAACTAATGCCCCAGCTACCTTCATGTGTCTCATGAATAACATTTTCCATTAGTGTTTAGATAAATTTGTATTAATCTTGATTGATGATATTCTGATCTACTCTCCGAATATGGAGGATCATAGGAACATCTTTGCATTGTAGTGCAAATCCTAAGAGAGCATCAACTGTATGCTAAGTACAGTAAATGTAACTTCTTTAAAGAGAAGATCCAATACTTGGGACACGTTATCACCAAGGATGGAGTTGCAGTTGATCCGGAAAAGATAAGAACCATTATGGAGTGGTCAGTGCTAAAGGATGTGGTCGACATAAGATCATTTATGGGCTTGATTGGTTACTACCGCAGGTTTTTGGAGGGATTCTCTAAAGTGGCATATCCTATTACTTCCTTACAAAAGAAAGGAATAACTTTCAAGTGGACCCCTGATTGTCAAAAGAGTTTTGATCAACTCAAACATCTGCTTACCACCGCGCCCATTCAGAGCATCACTGATCCCAACCAGGAATATGTGGTTTGTACGAAAGATAGTAAGGAGGGAGTGGGTGGTGTACTTATGCAAGAAGGTAGGGTAGTGGCTTATGAATCTAGAAAACTGAAGGAATATGAATCAAAAATATTTATCATATGATTTAGAATTGACAGTGGTCATCCACGCCTTAAAATGTGGCAACATTATCTTTTAGGTAAGATATTTTTATTAATGATTGACCACCATAGTCTAATTAATTATTTCAAGCAACGAACTTTAAATGCTAGGCAAGATCATTGGGTAGACTTCCTAAGTGAATTAGATTTCGAAATCAAACACATAAAAGGGAAGGAAAATCGAGTGGCAGATGCTTTAAGTCGAAAGGTAAGATGTTTATATGAAATTTCTCGTAGTGAATCATGAACAAATTATTTTGGGCAGATTCAAGAATCATCCATGCAGGACTCTATATATAGACAACTATGGAAGCTAGCAAATATTTCTAGCAACCATGAACAACAACTGGGTTATGAAATAAATGCAGAAAATTTACTGGCTTATAGGAAAATAATTTATGTGCCCAACCAGCAGCATCTCAAAAATTTAATTTTGGATGAATACCATAAGATTCCTTATGCAGGTCATCCCAAATACGAAAAAATGATCTCTTCCCTGCGGAAGGAATTCTTCTATCCTGGTATGAAGAAGGAAGTGGCAGAATATTTGGCCAGATGCTTGGAATGCCAGCAAGTGAAGGCTAAGCATCAAACCCAACAGGATTACTCCACCCTCTACCTATACCAGAATGGAAATAGGAAACCATGTCTATAGATTTTATTACCAGGCTGCCTAAATCGAGGAAGCAAAATGACTCCATCATGGTGGTGGTTGACAAGTTGAGAAAATCTACTCATTTCATACCTATTCAATCAACTTATGGGGCAGTCCAAATTGCAAATATTTTTATGCGGAACATTTTTAAACTACAATAAATCCCTAAGATGATTATTTCTGAACAAGATGTAAAATTTACATCAGCCTTCTAGAAAGCCCTCTTTGAGGGATTAGGCACACAACTGTACTTTGTTACAACTTACAATCCGCAAACGGATGAGAAGAATGAAAGGGTAAACCATGTGGTTGAGGACATGTTGTGAACGTATGTAATGCAATAGCCTACAAAATGGGAAGATTATTTACACCTGGTGGAGTTCGAATATAACAATGGGTACCATGAATCTCTTCACATGATCCCCTTTGAAGTTTTATATGGTTGTAAATGTAGAACACCCTTAGGTTGGAGTGGACCAAAGTGTTGGGTTGTGTTATATTCTTTCCACAACTAGCCCACGTAGTTAACCGGGGGATTAGAAGGGGGGTGGAGCCCCCCCTTCGTTGCGTCGACTGCGTAGTGAGGGGAATCACAGGGGGTTTGAGGGGTGCAGGTAACCCCACTCTATGCGGGCCGGGGCAGTGCCCCGAAAAATTTTGTTTTTGGACCCTAGATTAGGTTGGGCAGATCTACCTATGGTTTTGTGCATGATTTTTCACACATGGTTTTGGACGCGATGGTTTTCAGTCCTTGGTTTTGGACGCAATGGTTTTTGGTCCATGGTATTGGATGCTTCGACATGTATAAATATGTATTGTAACATTGAAAAGAACATAATGAAAAATCAAGCTAGTAGTCCCAGTTTTGGGATCCAGGGGAAAATCTCTTTGTATATGTGTTTTATGTG
>APFE031233444.1:0-16560 GCA_000404065.3 Pinus taeda | reverse complement strand
TTTGAAACTCTCCACCTTTTGTTTCTATTTCCAAATGAATTTCACCATTCACTTCACTTTCATCTGCTAATTCATATTCCACAAAATTTCCATTTCATCATCCTTCTCTTATAGCTCACTCTCAAAAGTTCACATATTTTTAATGTTGCTTGAGGTGTTGTAGTCTCACACTTATATAATATTTGTCTTTTAATGATTAGATGTTAGTGATATTACTCCCATACTATATTTTTTATTTCTTTTACTTGCTAACAATATTCTTGAACCTACTTTTCTCATTTCACATACTTTAAAATGTAATATGAGATCATAATCTTGATCAACCATTTGACTTACACTCAAATTTATCACGAAAAAATCTAATATATTTAAGTTACAATTTCACTTCAACATTTTAATATTAAAACTATCCTTGAGTCGGGAAAAAAAAAGGTAATGAGTTATAATTTCACTTTAACATTTTAATTATAGCTTCAATAGATTCATAATGTCAAATGAAGCTCTGTGGAAATCATATGAAACTTGGTCTAAATTTGAAAAGAATGGGCAAATTTACGATAAATCATGGTGATAAATAATCACAAAAGAGAAAGTATTAAAATGATCTTAAAAAGACATGAATAAGAAAAAAGAAATTGAAAAGCAAAAAAGCTGGAATAGAAATAGAAAACAATAATCATTGCAATGTTACCGCAAATCGAACCCACCACAGGCCGCCTTTCTTGTAATCAAGGATGACCTTGCAAATCGACCTTATTTGATTTGCAGAAAATAGTGCTATGCTTTAATAAAGATATAGGAAACATTGATTTGTCAAATGATACTTTAATTTATAATTTATAAAACAAGTATGTTAAAAGTTTTAGGGTGGGTTAATTACATTTTAAAAGTTTTAATAATTTATTTTTCTTACCAAATTAACAATGTTTTTCTATCCATTTTATACATTTACTTTTCCATGTTTGTCTCCAATGGGTTAAAGTGCCTCTGCAAGGGTATACATTTACTTTTCCAAGTTTGTCTTCCATGGGTTAACGTGCCTCTCCAAAGGTACCATTAATTGCTACTAAAGTCAATATGGGTGGTTACAAACTCCTATAAAGAGTGTATGGAAGCACCTAAATGTTGATGGTTAGTACCCATCACTTAGTTAAAAAAATCTTATTCACATTATAACACTTGTTGTTGTTTCCTCCTATTGTACATGTATGAGTTTTGGTAAGCCTCATCTTCAACCCTTTTTTTTGTGTCACCTTTATAGTATGAAATAATAATTTTCTCTATGGAAAACAAAATATTCAATGCTAATTAGAAAATGTAATCTAGAGAACATCATTATATGGATTCAAAACATATGATCATTTGTAATTTCGTTCAGTATTACATTAGTTTTGTTTAGGGGGGGATTTCAAATGATTTTTTTTATTCCTTGCTCATTACCTTTAGAGTTACAAGGGAAAATCCTAAAATAGCATAAAAACATTGATAAATGTGAAAATTAAATGCAAGCATATTTGGGAGCTTGTTTTTTGTCCTCTTAATAAGATTATACAAGAAGATGAACAAAAATAGAATTTCCTTATTAACATTTGAAAAAGTATATCCATATAATGATGTTCTCTAGAAACAAGTTCTCAAACTTGAATGCTTATCTACATCTCCAAAATATCCAAATAATGCTTCTAGTTTCTCATGGAAGCTTGACTTGTATACACAAATATCTTTACATCAACATGTTTGTATAAATTCTCTATTCTTTTGGCCATTTTACATGTGTTGGGGTTCCATCTCTTCCAAACCAAGACCTCCCTCTGTAGCGTCTTTATTCCTTGACACATACAATATGTCATAGCCTATAAAAAATAAGGTTAGGAAAATGTTCTACTCAGCACTAGTTCATGGTTGGCATAGTATGCAAAGTGAGCTTCATTTTTTCCAACTCCTTGGTCATCTCTTTAAGCTCACTTGATTTGTCTTTAAGCTCTTTAATTGGATTGTGTAATTCTAGATTGCTGAAAATACAAGTACAAAGCTAAAAGTGACCAAGATTTTGAAATTCTATCCAAAATAGTAGACAAGGAAATTGAAAATCTACAAATTTTCAGAAAAACTAATAAAATATAGCTAACAATAATCCACAAAGCATAGTTAATAGGTAGATTAAATAAGCTGAGATAATTTTATTAATGTCCAATGAATGACCAAGAAATATGTCCATGGGAAGAAAAGTACAACTAGTGTAATACATAGCAAAAATAAAACAAGAGTGCAATAGTAGCTCCTATAGCCATGTTAACAATATAAGGAAAAAATATAATATCTAAAAGGAAATTTACAAAAGGCTAAAAGAATAACTCAAAGAAAGAAAGATGCAATGAAATAAAATGGATACGTTTAAGAAAAATCTCATAAAGAACATGTCAAGTGGTACCTGAATTAGCCGAAAGGTTTAGCTCAAATGTTGTTGCCAATGTCTTTCAGAATTTGGCTAGGTCTATGGAAACATATATCCATCTTAAATCCGCATACATTAGCCACACTAATCGATTAAGGATGTCATCCATAAATGTGGAGAAGTGCTACACGTCGTTTTGTCACATTAGGCAAATGAAAATTGGTTTGGCTCTTTCGCTATCTATAAATGTGTTCTAAAGTATTCCCCTACAAATTTAGAATCCAAAATATCCCAATGAAAGTGGAATTCCTAGATCTCATGGTTCAAAACCCTATTTTTGACTTCCTACGTAGTTCCCTAGTCAATCTTTGTGCATACGTAGAAAAGTCCATTAGAAATTGCGCATTAGTGCACTTTGTCTTACACTGTGACCTGTGCACATGACTTAATGAATGTAAAAATAAAAAGTAAATTCTAGAAGCATTGTTAGTCGTATCTATCCCGACTAACAAGCTTTGAATGGATGCCTATTTAGCCATGATCCATCCTATCATGGAGCTACTCCCTCTCTTTTTGGAGCCCCTATCCCACCAATAGTGGATCTCATCCCTTGGAAAATGGATCCCAAACATCCCCTCCTTGGCCTTTAAAGCTAACCGAGGCCTAAGGATTGAGGAGGACTGTTGGAAGTAGGATTATACTATAGAAATAAGGTTGGAAATTTATTCATTCAAGGAGAGGGTTGGATATTGTTGGAAGGGACTTGCAACATCAAGGCTTCGAGGTTGTAACACTATTCTCCATTTTATTAATATAAAGGCAATTTTTTTTTCTCAATTATGTCTTTGTTGATATAATTTTTAGGGTTCCTTAATCACCTACATAGATTATGATTACATATTGATTAGTTTTTTATATATGATTGAGTTAATTAGTTCATTTATCTATTATACTATATATTGGATACTTTGATCTTGTGTATGTTTCTGTCTATGCAGATCTCCTTCAAGGCATCATAGAGAAGTTGTGAGAAGAGATGGGAAGATCTATAAAGCATCAAGGAGAAGCGGATCGTCAAAAGCTTTAAAGGGGACTTCATCAATCATTTTGATTAAACAGTAAGTGACCCCTATCATAGTATTTGTTTCAGTAAATGGTATTCTAGAGAAAGGTAGCAATTCCTGGTTGTTTGTTACTATATTTCTCTAAGGTCTAGGGATATCGCTCTTGTCTGTAAGAGGGATAAGTCCACATAAAAGGAAGCACTTCTTGAGTTTCCCTAGAATGTATTTCTTGAAAAGAACCAAAAAATAGTATTGCTAGAATTAGAATTAATGTTGAAAGAAAGGGGATAAAAGAAATTGTTTTCTCATATGAATTGTCAAAACATACAATTCCCTTACAAAGTTTCTTGAAACTTCTTTTAAAAAATCCTTATTGCTTCTTATACAACAACCTGTACCTTACCAATTTGGTTTAAAATTTAATTTCCTAGTATAAACCTCTTAATTATAGTTGGATTTCCATGTTCTAGGCAAGAAATTGTACTTGAAAAGAGAATATGAGAACCACATTCTAGCTACACATTTTTTCATGATATTTGTAGTGATGGATGCCACTGAGATTTATCTAATGGGAACATGTTTGTTTCCTTCAAAATCCTAAATATACACAAGCTTGGTCACCACGACTCCACATTTTGTCATGATATTTGTTGTGATGGGTACCACTGAGTTTTATTTAATGGGAAAATGCTTGATTCCTTCAAAATCCTAAATATACACAAGCCTGGTTACCATGACAATGAATTTCCTTGAGAAAAAAAAACATGTAACCATGTGGTATGTATAAGGTTGTTCAAATATATTATAATAAGATTTCTTGTATCAACATTTGTAGTTTCATGTGAAGGGTCTTCCAACTAATCCCAAATATCCTTATTGGAAAATTTCACAGTGCTTAAATTTCCATCCAATAGCAAAACGATTCTCTAATTATTTAAAAATGAAAGCCACACTGAAATGTAGACTAAAAGTTGAGATTAAAGAGAGATGTGGGAGGAGACAAGGAATCAAGAGAGTTTTGAGACAAGCCCATGTAGAGTACTAATCACAAAGAGTATAATTCATCAAACGTAGATTTAAATAGTGAATTGAGTCACATGTGATCCATGAAATAACAATCATTGGTATTTATAGTTCTCATGAAAACACTAACTTCTTCTTACTTTAATACCTTCATTATTATTTTAGATACCAATGAAAATTAAAAGATTGGGCAAATTTACGATAAATCATGGTGATAAATAATAACAAAAGAGAAAGTATTAAAATGATCTTAAAAACGGAAAAGACATGAATAAGAAAAAAGAAATTGAAAAGCGAAAAAGCTCGAATAGAAATAGAAAACAATAATCATTGTAATGTTACCGCAAATCGAACCCACCACAGGCCGCCTTTCTTGTAATCAAGGATGACCTTGCAAATCGACCTTATTTGATTTGCAGCAAATAGTGCTATGCTTTAATAAAGATATAGGAAACATTGATTTGTCAAATGATACTTTAATTTATAATTTAAATTCAAATCTATTATACAAAATCTAAATTTATGATATATATTCTAAATGAAAATTCAAGTTCAAATCATAATTTCTTAACTCACTTAATCTCCTTCAAGTTCAAATCATAATTTCTTAACTCACTTAATCTCCTTCAAGTTCAAATCATAATTTCTTAACTCACTTAATCTCCTTGAGTTATTAAAATTAGTTCATATAATTCATCAATTTCAATAGAATTTCCTTATTTAATTAGACATTAATATTTATAATTTTTTAAATATTTAATATTTTATTATTTAATTTAATTTAAATTTATAATCATTTTAAAATTTAGAAAATTAATAATTTATTAAATTCTATACTATATTTTATATTAATAATAATAAAATAATATAAACAACAACCCAAAATGTTTGAATGAACCTATATAATATAAAATGACAACCCAAAATGTTTGAATAAACTTATATAATATAAAGTTACTATGTTTATATAATATAAAAAAATAAGTTATATTGTGAATGTTTTTTAAGATTAACCATATATATAAATTTTTATAAATGTTAATTTTATTTTATAAATATAATATAAAAAAATAAGTTATAATGTAAATATTTTTTAAGATTAACCACACAAATAATTAATTTTTTATAGATGTTAATTTTATTTTAGAGTTAATTGTTTACTAGTCAAAACACTAAAAGAATTTGAGTGTCCTTCTTGATGCCTGAGTATGGGATTCAATTACAATTACAGGTACATTTCCGCTGAACTTTGTTGTCATAGCAAACTCCAATCTTTTCATTTAGATTTTTTTACGTTAATTTCTTCTTAGTCAAACCACAGTAAAAATAGGATATCAAAGCAGCCCTATAATCACTATTTTCTTTTAACGGAGTGAAATAGGGTATCAAAGCAGCCCTATAATCAGTATTTTCTTTTAACGGAGTGAAATATAATCAGTGTTTTCTTTTAACGGAGTGAAATTGAAGTCAAACAAGCCTGGTAATAAGTATTTTCTTTTAATTGAATGAGTGTATTTTATTTTAACCGGGTTTCTTTAGGTGGACTTCTATTGATTCCTTTAGCTGAGTTATCGATCCATCAAATTTTCTAAATAATTTTTTTATTGGTATTTTTTATTTTTTTTATGCCGGCTCACGTTCTTGGCCACATCGGAAAACTGGAACGAATGCTCTTCATTTAAAAGCAATAAAAAAAATAGATTTTAAACACATGAAAGCCCGGTTTTCAAAAATATTATTTAAAAGCAGAAAAGCCCATGACAACTCAGCTCAGTTTAAAAGATTGGTTTAAGCAATGGTGATTAAAAGATTGGTTTAACAACTTGAACACAAAGTTAAAAAGAAAAAAGAAGAAGAAGGTTAAAACGAAATCCTGGCTGCCTTTTCAGTAATGCTTGAGTGATTATATAGTAGCGACTGGCAGTTGATGAATGAAGAGTGATAGTAATTGGCAATGGAGACGAGGTTGTGCTCAGGAGGAGGAATTTTTACACAGTCCGAAAACCAGAGGGGAGGAAAGGCCGCAGGCGATTGGGGTAATTTTCTGTTCCCTTGGTTTAATCGGTTTATTCCTTTAATTCATTCGACAGGGAATTTTGAATAACCTGGCGAATTTTGTTTTTCTGTTGTTGAATGATTGAACAGGTTAAGCATGGACTGGACTCTGTTAGGTCTTTCTTTCTCTCTCAGACACTGTGCTGTGATGCTCTAGCAGTTGTTTCCAAGTAACCGCGGACGCGAGATCTTTTAACCATTTTTAAATTTTGAATTGAAGCAATACCCATGCTTTCTTGAAAATTTGACTTTCAAAATAAAATTTCAGAAAAGCTAACCGTTAAGAAAAGCCTAAAAAGATGGCATGATTCACTATATATAGAACTCATCCACAATTTCATTAATGTATATTTCGTCTGTCTCTGATCTTCTCTGAGGCGTTGGTGGTTTGGCGTGTTATGATTGAATGTGTGGAGCGCTCCCATTTTTTTGTCCGCGTGTTTGAACTTTGTTCTCTTTCTTTTTTTTGTGTGGGGCTATGCCTGTTTCTTTGTGCTGTATGTTATTGCTATTTTTGTGGTTATGCATGGTGTGTTTGTGAAATCAATGCCTGTGAGAGAGAGTGTAGAACAGTGAGGAAAAAATTCTTAGAGAGCGAAAGATTCCGAGGCATAAGTATTTCTCGCCGTTCAATTACTGTACCAAACCAGCCAAGACAATCTCCATTCCTCTTCTGGTTCTGGTTGGATGGATGAGGTGAGGGAGATCTGGGTTTGTTTTTTTAATTTGATTTTATTCTTAAAATCAACCACAGTTGACTTATCGAATTCTCTCATTTCTGCTTTAATAACCTTAATTGTTTGCAGACTTTCTATGCTAATGTGTATTTTTGTTTATTTAATTTCTGTTTGAAGCTTTTCTTCGATTTATGTAAAAGTTGCAGAACTCAAGTGTAAATAGTGGAAAAATATTCTACAACGTATATTGTAGCACCTTCCCACTGCATCCTTGTACGTTTTTTCAGATTTGGTTACTTTCAATTAACAGCAATTGTGACTATTCAATAATTTATTTCTTCATTTTTCTCGGCTGATGGTGCTTTGTTTGTTTAATTCTTTCTGCCTCCAGAGCATCCGCTAATGAAAAGGTTATAATGAGGAGTTTCTGTGCTGTGATGTAAAGGTTATATACAGAAGCTAGAGCATCTATTCCAGTGCTTTCTCCGCTTTTCGAGCTATGTCTAGGCATATTTCTTTTGCGGCGGTTGAAACTATGGAATAGATGCGCTAGGCATAAAGGATTGTACATACTGATACATCCAAGCAAACATAAACAAATCTATTACTTCTCAAAGCCAAAGCCAGAGGAAACATTGTACCTGAATTAGAACATCAAGGGAAATCCAACTTATTACGTCTCAAAGCCAGAGGAAACATTGTACCTGAAGTAGAACATCAAGGGAAATCCAACACCAATTCCAATTGTTCCATCGCAGCCCCTGCTTCCATCGTAACTTGTTTGGCCTGTCGGAAATCACAGGATCGAAGTCAAAACTTTTTTTCTTGCAAGATCTTGGCAAATTGCAATCAAATTAAGAAAGGGAAAGAAACGTAGAGATAAATATATAATATTTAATACAACTATATATTTGGCTTGATCTTCCTCCCTCGTTAAATTGAAATAGATATGTTCTTTCTTTCTCGAAACCATTGCAATCAAAGTAAGAAAGGGAAAGAAACGCAGAGATAAATATATAATATGTAATACAACTATATATTTTGCTTGATCTTCCTCACTCGTTAAATTGAAATAGATATGTTCTTTCTTTCTCGAAACCCCGATCCTCTTAGGCATATTTCTTTCTTTCATTGGTCTCTTTGGCAGCATCGATGGGATGGAGCATCCACCAAATGGATGTCAAGACTACATTCCTGAATGCCACAATTGATGAGGAAGTCCATATAGAACAACCCTTGGGATTTGAAGTTAAATATAGAAAGGCATATGGGTGCAGATTGAAGAAGGAATTATATGGCCTCAAACAAACACCAAGGGCATGGTATGCTAGGATGGATGCATACCTTCAGAGATTACATTTCACAAAGAGTTTTGTTGATCCAAAGCTTTATATTAATGTGGTGAAGGGAGAGCCGGTAATTATTCTTATGTATGTGGATGACCTTCTCTTGACAGGTTTGGAAGGTCGAATTGAAGAATGTAAGAAGAAACTAGTAGCAGAATTTGACATGAAGGATCTAGGGTTGATGCGCTATTATTTGGGACTATAAGTCTGGTAAGGGCCTGATTAGATTTATCTAGGTCAAGGAAATTACGTGATCAACATGTTAAAGAAGTTTGACATGATGAATTGCAAACCAATGACAACCCCAATGATCACAAATTTGAAAAGAATAAGAAGTTCTGAATTGAGCACTTTGGATCCTTTCGAGTATAGACAATCAATTGACTCCCTGATGTACTTGGTGAATACTCGACCAAACATATTCTTTGCAGTAAATGTTCTCATTCAATTCCAAGTGGATTCAAAACATTATCATTAAATAGAAACAACACATATTCTGAGATATTCACAAGGAACCATCCACTACTGCCTAAAATGCAATAAAAGAAGTGATGTCCACTTGATTGGATATACAGATTTCGACTGGGGAGGTAGTGATCAAGATGGAAGGAGAAGTATATGAGGGTGTTTCAGCTTGGGATCCTCCATGATCTCATGGATAAGCATAAAGCAAGATACAATTTCTTTTAGTAGTGCTAAGGCATAGTATATTGCAGCCTGTGAAGTAAGCAGAGAAGTGATCTAGTTGAGGAAGTTGTTATCTAACCTATTTGAAGGACCTATGGACCCTATAGTGATACATTGTGATAACACCAATTGTATTTGATTCTCTAAATACCTAGTGTTTCATGGAAGACGAAGTATATCAACAAAAAGTATCACTACATTCGGAAGCTAGTCCAAGATGGTGTATTGCAGCTACAATATATCTCCATCGATGAGAAAGTAGCTAACATATTGAAAAACATATCTTCCTAGTAAGAAGATTGTGTATTTGAGAAGAAAGCTTGGTTTTGTTAATGTATCATCCCTAGTTGAGAGGGAGAGATAGGCACATCATTCTTGTCTTCACTTGGAAAGACATAATGGAGGATTGGGTAAGAAATCTGGCATATGATACTCTTTGAAGACGAGGTAGGGAATCCAAGATGAGAGTAATCGTGGACTGATATTCTTTAAGGACTAGTTATCCAAGATAAGAATAGTCCAAGGAAGTTCATACTCTGTGAACACACGGGTGGGGTATGTACCTTGAGAGATAATGATGATGGTGTCTATAAATGATTGGTCTCACCAACATTATGCTCTGACCTTGTGGAGAGATAGAGTTTTTAGTCAAGGCCTTTCTATATGATAATGTTGTTTGTTATGATGCTAAACATATAGGTTACCAATCTGACTCTTCTTATGAGATCTCTTCATATTGAGAATGTCCATGTACCATTTATGACTACCTCCATAGTTAAGAGGGAATGTTGAAAAATGTGTAACTAAGTTCGGTCTTCATAAATATGAAATGTACTTTTGATTCTTGTAAAATGTAAAATGAAAGAAAATTATTATTATTATTATTATTATTAGAGCATGGGTTTCATGCTCAAGGTCTTTTATTTTGAAGGTCAAGCACCCATTGAGTGCTTCTATAGTTTTTCCTAGGTCAAGAAGTCAAAATAGTCATTGTCATAAGTTGAAGACCCCTTCGGGCACATTGTAACTTGTAAATAAAATTATTGTTGTCTTTAAAAGTGTCAAAATACCCTCCAAGATCAAGTTGGCCTAATTTGAGGAGTCGTCCACCTTTGAGAAGTCTATATAAAGGAGGAAAATTGACCTCCTTGGAGTACATTCATCTCTCACTCATAAAAGTGAAGGAAGTAGAGGAAGAAGGCAGCGAAGAAGGAAGAGGACAAAGAAGACTTGGTTTTGGGCTATTTCTCTCTCACATGTGTGAACGAAGGTTAGGGTTTATGAAGTAGATCTAGGGTTTTCCTCTACAAGTTTGATCTTGAAGAAGAGAAGGCAAGAAGGTTAAATGAAGGTCACAAGAATCCATCCTCAAGCTCCAAAAGTCAGACAAAGCCAAGCGAAGGTCTAAGGAAGTCCTGGGAGGCTAAAATAAGTTCACACATGTGGCAACAACAACTGCAGGAGGGCCGAAAATTTCAGGTCTGCAGTGGAGGCTGAAATTCTACAGTTGGAAGTCGAAGTTGTGCTACTGGAAGAGATTTGAATGGGTTTGACTTGAACAAGGAAAGCACATCATCTGGAAAGGTTGGACTTGGTCTTTGAGGGTATTGCTCTCTATGTTCTTGTTCTTCTTGTTTTTTGTAGTTGTTTGATGATAGACAAACATAATAATAATAATAAGTGAAGCGAATAAGTAAGATAAGTAAAAAGACATCACAATCAATTATCAAAGAAAGAGAAATCACTCTAATCATTTTCCTTTAGATTTCTCAAGACCTATCTTCAGTGAGAACTTGACATTAGAATTGGATCGTCACTTCTCATAGGAAGAGAGATCTTAGAAGGGGAAGGAAAAGGGGACTTCCATTGAGGATTGCTAAAGGCTCATTGTTCATAGCATCTTCCTTTGTGTCTCTTTGTAGACCTATTTGTCATCAGTTCATTGGAAATAAATGATTCATGCTTCTCATTTCTTGATCATGTCCATTTCTATTTGTGTTTGTCTCTTAGTTAGCTAAGTTGCATTGTATTTTCATGAATATTTACATTATGCTTCGTTTGTTTATAAATTTTAAATTAATCTATAAATACACTATATTTTCAAAATAAATATATAAAATGATGAAAAATAATCAATTAAAAATAATACATATGTTTATTTATATTATTTTATATATTTCTAAATTAAATATTTTTTAAAGTTATTAGAAACTTACCTAAGTAAATGCCTTAAAGATATTTGATTATAAATTTATTAAACAAGATTTAATTTGTTTTGTTGACCATTTTGTAACACATTATCTGCATATAAAATTAAAATATATAACTGTAGTTAAAATAAAAAGCTAAAATATATCATATTTGATTTTCAATATAAAACAAAAGTACATAACTCTTCATCGAAAAACAATGCTTCTAGATCAGGTGTACATAATACTTGTTATAATTTAATCTTTATTTAAATTAAAATTATATTCAATTGTGTTAATTATAACTTTCCCGAAACAAATTGGGAGAACTTTTTTGACGAGTGGAGTTGAATTTTGAATTTGAAAAAGTTGTTGAAGATATTTAGTTTTTATAAATTTCAAATATCCTTTGCGCTTTGGATTCTGGCTGTTCTGGGTGTGATAAAAAGCATTTCAATCACCTTCAACCGCTAAGTTAATTGATGAACAGAGATCCAAGGGATCCAAGGGTTACCACAGGATCCGACGGTGGAGAGATTTTGATCGTTAAAGCATTAAAGACGAACTTAGCTTTTGTATGCAATATATAATAACATATTTCCTCTCCCTGCAGTGCATTCTCGGCTCTCTGTGCTCTCTCTCTCGATGTTGTTGTGTGGTCTTTGGAGCTCTCCTCTTTGTTTTTCGGTTTATCTTTATGTTGCCTTCTGTTTATATGGGTTTGGAATGTTGTTTTGTTTGCCTTTATGTTGCCTTCTCTTTGTTTTTCGGTTTATCTTTATGTTGCCTTCTGTTTATATGGGTTTGGAATGTTGTTTTGTTTGCCTTTATATTGCCTTCTGTTTATGTGGAAATGTTGTTTCAATTATTGTTATGTTCATGTCGGTGGATGTTCGTCTATGAGAAAGAGACAGATAACTCTCAGCTGAAGAGACTTTGATGGCGTAGCATTCTGTGAATTCATGGAGCCTGGAAGTGATCTACATCAGCGGTGATTGTAAGTGTGGACTGGAATTAAATTTGATTTCAATTTAAGGAGGGAGGAAGATCAAGCTGAAGATACTTTGATGGCGTAGTATTCTGTGAATTTGTGTCAATAATATTGAAATATTGATTGTAAGTGTGGATTGGAATTAAATTTGATTTCAATCTAGAGAGGGAGGAAGATCAAGTAGGATATTATGTGGATTTGCAATATTACATCACATTAGTTATACTGATCTTTGCGTTTCTTTTCCTTTCTTTCTTTGATTGCAATTTGCCAATCAAGATCGTACAAGGAAATAAGTTTTGAATTCGATCTTGTGATTTCCGACAGGCCAAACAGCTTACGATGGATGAAATAACTGGAATTGCTGTTGGATTTCCCTTGAAGTTTTACTTCAGGTACAATGTTTCCTCTGGCTTTGAGAAGTAATAGATCTGTTTATGTTTTCTTGGCTGTATAAACAATCCTTTTATGTTTTCTTGGCTGTATAAACAATCCTTTTATGTTTTCTTGCCTCTTGTTTCGAGAAAGAAAGAACATATCTATTTCAATTTAACGAGTGAGGAAGATCAAGCCAAATATATAGTTGTATTACATATTATATATTTATCTCTGCGTTTCTTTCCCTTTCTTACTTTGATTGCAATGGTTTCGAGAAAGAAAGAACATATCTATTTCAATTTAACGAGGGAGGAAGATCAAGCCAAATATATAGTTGTATTACATATTATATATTTATCTCTACGTTTCTTTCCCTTTCTTAATTTGATTGCAATTTGCCAAGATCTTGCAAGAAAAAAAGTTTTGACTTCGATCCTGTGATTTCCGACAGGCCAAACAAGTTACGATGGAAGCAGGGACTGCGATGGAACAATTGGAATTGGTGTTGGATTTCCCTTGATGTTCTACTTCAGGTACAATGTTTCCTCTGGCTTTGAGAAGTAATAGATCTGTTTATGTTTTCTTGGCTGTATAAACAATCCTTTTATGTTTTCTTGCCTCTTGTTTCGAGAAAGAAAGAACATATCTATTTCAATTTAACGAGTGAGGAAGATCAAGCCAAATATATAGTTGTATTACATATTATATATTTATCTCTACGTTTCTTTCCCTTTCTTAATTTGATTGCAATTTGCCAAGATCTTGCAAGAAAAAAAGTTTTGACTTCGATCCTGTGATTTCCGACAGGCCAAACAAGTTACGATGGAAGCAGGGGCTGCGATGGAACAATTGGAATTGGTGTTGGATTTCCCTTGATGTTCTACTTCAGGTACAATGTTTCCTCTGGCTTTGAGAAGTAATAGATCTGTTTATGTTTTCTTGGCTGTATAAACAATCCTTTTATGTTTTCTTGCCTCTTGTTTCGAGAAAGAAAGAACATATCTATTTCAATTTAACGAGTGAGGAATATCAAGCCAAATATATAGTTGTATTACATATTATATATTTATCTCTACGTTTCTTTCCCTTTCTTAATTTGATTGCAATTTGCCAAGATCTTGCAAGAAAAAAGTTTTGACTTCGATCCTGTGATTTCCGACAGGCCAAACAAGTTACGATGGAAGCAGGGGCTGCGATGGAACAATTGGAATTGGTGTTGGATTTCCCTTGATGTTCTACTTCAGGTACAATGTTTCCTCTGGCTTTGAGACGTAATAAGTTGGATTTCCCTTGATGTTCTAATTCAGGTACAATGTTTCCTCTGGCTTTGGCTTTGAGAAGTAATAGATTTGTTTATGTTTGCTTGGCTGTATCAGTATGTACAATCCTTTATGCCTAGAGCATCTATTCCATAGTTTCAACCGCCGCAAAAGAAATATGCCTAAGAAGCAAGGTTAGTATTCTTTTGTTGATTGCCCTGTTCTGTAGATGTTTCGTCTTTGTTTATTTTAGAAAGACGAAGTGGCGCGGCTTATTTATTTTCCTTGCTATTCTCGTAACCATATTGTTAGGTGAAATGGCGCAGCCTATTTAAACAAAAGAAAATAAATCTAGCCTATCTATACCTTTACCTTACAGATAGGTATTCATTTCCTTTGTTTTCTGAGGTTTAAACAAACAAAAATCTGGCCTATCTATACCCTTACAGATAGATAGGTATTCCTTTCCTTTGTTCGATGACCCGAATGGTGGGCGATCCTTACCTTAGCTTCAGGATGGTGGGCGATCCTGATGCTTCTTATGCTATGCGTTAGTAATTGCTCCGGCATTATTCTACCTTGGACTTTAATTGCGTGGGATCGTTTAATGAATATTCTCACAACACCCAGGGCTTTGTTTGGGTGCATAGTTTTAGAAATGAATTTATTGATTGGCTTTAATAGTTTTATGAATGAATTTGAGCATTATATATGTGTGCGTTAGTGGGGTTAATTAGATTATCTGGTTATTTTTCCAGAATGTATGTTCGTGAATAGGAGCGAGTTGTATTTTTTGGCGGATCGTTAACACTCGCCCCTTTCGGTTTCCGTTGATTGTGCAATTCGAAAGCGACAGCTCGGAAGAACCCCGGATATTGATTTAGACTTAGAGATGCCCGCAGGAAGATCCCATTCTATTTTAATTTAGACGTAGAGATGCCCGCAGGAAGATCCCATTCTATTTTAGACGCAGCTTTCTGTTTAACGCAACAATTCAATGGATGTTTTGATTGGTTAAGAAAGCACAGGGTGAAATTAATTTTGATGGCCTTCCTTTTCTCCACACTCGGTTTTATTATTGTTATTTACGGTCAAAGGGTGTGCCTGTTGCGTACGATTTCGAACCTGGTTGTTAGCCCGGGACCACAAGTACCAGATACCTTTTCATGGGTAGGAACCAGATGTACTTCATATGTATCTGTCTTTCCACTTAAACCAAAATCAGCTTCAATATATCCTTACACTTTCAGACTTTCAGGCCTCTTTGAGAGTGCTATATATAAAATTGTGTTTATAATTATTACCTGTTCATTGTTACTTTAATCCTCTTTTTTTTTCACCTCAAACCCAAGCAAGCATTGCTTAGTTGAATCTATTCTTGAATAAATTCATCAAATATTTTGTTTAAATCTGTTCAAAGGGCAACTCGAACTCAAACTCATGCCGCCCTTATTCCTTCTGTCTCTCTGTTTGGTTTAACATGAACCCAAGGAGTAGGTCAGAAGCCAATAGCCCAAGGTGCATACCTGCCAACCGAATTGAATCCTGACGTGAATTAGAATAAATATAAGTTTTGGGTACATTCGCGGAATCTTGTTGTTTCCTTAGCCTTTCTGCTTTACACATATCTTGTGTTGTCTCTACATTGCTATGTTTCTAGGTTGGAGCCGGAGTTTATTGTTTCTGGGTTATTCCAATAGAGAAGAACCCAGAAATTCTTACAACTTTATTTTATTTTTTTTTAATATTAGTTAAAGTCTTTTTTTATTTCAAGTTATTCCCAGCACAAAAATCAAAATCAAATCTGGGAAAAATATGTAGAAGTCTTTCTTTATTAGGAAAAATACAGGGGAGAATGAAATTATGATAGATCATATGCAAGAGTGGGAAATAGGATTGTGATGATGTTGAGAAGATAAAACAGTCATACTACTTGACATTGATTTTTGTTTTAACCAGTTAGGTGGCAAAGATTATTTCTTCCTCTTTGTTATTAATGATTAAGTAGTTTTATCAATTATATCACAACCTGTTTATTTTTTTCTTAATCAAAGTTTTCAATGTAGCATTTATTTTCACTAAGAGAAAAATATTTACCAAGAATCTGTATTGTCCATTTAGAATTTCGAAAATAAACATGTATTTTGTCATCATATATTTTATTATATTTCGTTATTCATTATTTTATTTTATATTTTAATTTAAAAAATATATAACATTTAATTGTTGAGTATTAAAATTATATATACACGATGAACTTCGATTAATAAAATCATGTGCATTTTATAGAGAGAGAGAGAGAGAGATAATGCATTTTTTTTAATGAATTGTGCATTTAATTATGTTACAAGTTGTTAGGAAGGGTTTGTATACTAACAATATCATTTCAATGTTGTATGTTGCAGAAAATTGATCAATAACAAAATTGCGGGTGGATGGAAGACCTTATCTATTTTTGTCTATTGTAGTGATTTAATTAGGGAAAAATATTTTTTT
>APFE031233439.1:478-11843 GCA_000404065.3 Pinus taeda | reverse complement strand
AATCACAGGAACTTCTTTAATGGCCAATGTTTTTCATGTCATAACTTTGGACACAAAGCTACTCAATGTGTTGCCTACAAGACCATCATGACTAGAGAAGCACAGAATCAAAGGAATGTGACAGGGATCATGAAAAGGACCTATAATAACTTTTCACTTCTTGAAAATGAAATAGAATGCTCTATCTGTAACAACTTTGGTTATGAAGATTCTGAATGCGGGAGTAAATTTCGAGAAACATCTCAGAAGGAGCAAACTTCATTGAGTCCCAAAATATGCAGAAAGAAATAACCACAAACAAAAAGATGTGGTATAGCCTTGTATGTATAAGGAAACGAAAATCAGTGGTACATCGACAATGGATGCTTGAAACACATGACAGGTGATAAAAAAAAACTCCAGTCATACAATGCCTTAGAAAAGGAAAAGAAGGTCTCATTTGGAAATGACACTCCTGTTGTCATAAAAGGTAAAGGTTTTTTTCTCTTAAAAGAAAAGGTTAAAGTTGGGAATGTTATGTATGTTGATGGTCTAAAGCATAACTTATTGAGTGTCATTCAAATGTGTGATGAAGGAAATGAAGTAGTATTTTGATCAAATGGATGTGTTGTTCGTGAGCTTGATACAGGAGAAAAAGTGATCAAAGTCATAAGAACTCCAAAAAACTTATACATACACAAGGGAGGACAACAACAATTCTATCTAAGCAAAAATGATGAACACTGGCTATGGCATAGAAGATTTGGGTATCTAAGCTTCCCACAAATAAGGAAAGCATGCAAATTCTAGGTTGTTCGTGATCTTCATGATATCAGCCTTCCAGGAAATACAATATGAAAATCATGTCAATTTTGGTAAGAAAACTAGAGAAAATTGATCTGAGAAGGAAAGATCAGCTAGTAAGCCTCTTGAACTTGTTCATACTAATTTATGTGGTCCATCAAGCAAAAAGTCACCTCATGGAGAAGAATACCTTATATTGTTCATTGACAATTTTTCCAGATGTGTTGGATAGGACTTCGAAAGCATAAAGATGAAGCATTTGAAAAGTTCAAAGCCTTCAAAGCTTTGGTTGAAAATTAATTAGATAAGAAAATCAAATACCTTAGATCTGATCGAGGAGAGGAATTTACCTTGGATGAATTCTTTGAATTTTGTGAAGAACGTGGAATAAAAAGAGAATTCTCCACTACAAGGACTCCTCAGCAAAATGGAGTGGTAGAAAGGATCAACAGAACTATTCAACAAATGGCTTGTGCCATGCTAGATGTGTCTAGAACTCCTGCAACCTTCTGGGGTGAAGTTGCATTGGCTGCCATCACTATCCTCAAGAAAGCAAACATTCGGGTAAACAACACTCAAAATCCACATGAACTTTGGTATGGTAAGAGTCATGCTGTAAAATACTTCAAAGTTTTTGGAAGAAAAGGTTACATCAAAAGGACTGAAGAAAAGCTTGGCAAGTTTGAACCTAGAGAAAATGAAGGCATTCTCCTTGGTTACTCTTCCCTAAGTAAAGGATATAAGTGTTATAATAAAAGACTTGGGAAAATTATTGAAAGTATTGATGTTGTGGTTGATCAAGTAGGCAAAAATCTAAAGTAGGTAAAAACCAAAGAGTGTGAAGAAGATGAGGATTATCCTTCCACATCAAATCAGACTAATTCTGAAGAAGAAGAAACCAATGAAGCACCAAAAGAAGAGATAATGCAAAAGAAAAGACTCTATCTAGGTATGTTCAAAAAAATAATCCAGAGACTCATATTTTGGGACAGAAAGAGGAAGGTGTGTAGATAAGAAGAACTATTACAAAAGCTTCAAGCTATCTAGCATTGCTTTCCTCCATCAAACCTCAAAATGTAAATGAAGCATGCAAAGATGAATGTTGGGTCAAGGCCATGAATGAAGAACTTGAGCAAATTGAAAAGAATAATACTTGGGAATTAGTTCCTAGACCTCATGATAAGAATGTCATAGGAACCAAACGGATATTTAAAAACAAGCTAAATGAAAATGGTGAAGTTATCAGAATCAGGATTAGACTTGTTTGTAAAGGATATGCTCAAAAAGAAGGTATATATTTTGAAGAAGCTTTTTCACCTATTTCTAGACTTGAAGCCATACGAATGTTCCTTGCTCTTTCTAGCTTTTAGAAATTCAAACTATACCAAATGGATGTAAAATATTCCTTTCTTAATGGAGACTTAGAAGAAGAAGTATATATTGAGCAACCAGATGGATTCATCCTTGGAAATGATCCAAAACTTGTATGCCAACTCAAAAAGGATCTCTATGGTCTAAAACAAGCTCCAAGGGCCTGATATTACTGCCTTGACAAATACCTCCCTCAACAAGGTTTTTCAAAAGGATCAGCTGATAGCAATCTATATACAAAGATTGATAATGATAAATTGCTAATAATTGTAGTGTATGTTGATGATATCATTTTTGGTAGTAATGAAGAAGCCATGAGTAAAAACATTGTTGTGGCAATGCAACAAGACTTTGAAATGTCCCTACTTGGTGAGCTCACATATTTTCTCGGCCTACAAGTTCAACAAAATAAAGATGGTACTTTTCTATCAAAAACCAAGTATCTCAAGCAGATCTTGAAAAAATACGGCATGGAAGATTCTAAACCAGTATGTACCCCCATGGTAACACGATGCAGTCTCAGCTCAAATGATGAATCAGTAGTAGTACATCAACCAACCTACAGATCCATGATTGGCAGTTTTCTTTATCTAACAGGTACCTGATCATACATCATGCATGCAGTGGGAATAGTTGGAATATTCCAAGCAAATCAAAAGGAATCACACCTTCAAGAAGTCAAAAGGATCTTCAAATATCTTCAAGGAACTTAGAATTTTGGTTTATGGTATCCTATGGATATAGATCTTACACTTCATGCATATACAGATGTAGATTGGGCAGGAAGCATGGATGACAGAAAAAGCACTAGTGGTGGTGCATTCTATATGAGTTCCAAATTAGTGTCTTGGTTCAGTAAGAAACAAAGTTTAGTTGCATTATCTACAGCTGAAGCAAAATATGTGATTGTTGCATCTTGCTGCACACAACTCCTTTGGATGATGCAAACATTGAAAGACATTCAGGTCACATGTACTCCACCCATCTCCATTCTATGTGATAATACAAGTGCAATCAGTATTTCAAAGAATCCATTCATGCATTCCAAGACCAAGCACATACCCATCAAATATCATTTTCTACGTGAACAAGTGCTTGAACAAAAGGTCAAATTGGAGTATGTTCCCTCCAAAGAACAGGGTGTTGATATATTCACCAAACCACTGCCCATAGAGACATTTGAATATCTCAGACAGAAGCTGGGAGTAGTTGATGCATCATCTTGTTGTTAAAGCTTATCTATTTCAGAGAAAAGTGGTTGTACATGAGTTTCATGAAGCGTATCCATGTACATACGTTGGTTACTGTGGATATAGTCGTGTATACATTGGTTTGAAGAAAAATAGTGGATGAAAGGATTCTGATATGGGTTTGATAGTGATCATCTAGCACAGGTTCATGGGGAGCATATACTTATAGTAATGCATTGTTGGTGTTATCTTAGAAGATCTTAGTACAAATTCATAGTTGTTTTTTATTCAAGTGGAACATGTTCAGGGGGAGATCATGGTTGCTAGTCTGGATGGTGATTGACAGATGCTGTTGATGATATTTGTTGATAACTATTGTAGTCTTGTTTCAAATATTTGGTCTCTATGTCATGTATATCTTTTAATGTCAAGGTCATGAAATGACCTATTTTGTGTCCCCACTATGCATGGGATGGATGATGTAATGTTCTTGTTTTGACATGTATAAACAATTGGTATATCCACACTTGGTTGGGTGGATGAGTCAAACTTGGTATATCCCCACTTGGTTGGGAGATGGATGTATGTATGAGTCATTGCTGATAGGAAGGTCATTTATGATGTATGTATAGAGTCATGTTCTTCCTTTAGAACATCTTTTTGCAGACCTTGCTTATATTCAGGGGGAGCATGGACTCAAGCATGGAGCTCAATCAACACACTTCAACATATCAGAGAATTCTACATGTACTCAGGGAGAGCATAACCCTTTTCCCTTGATGACAAAGGGGGAGAGTGACATGGGGTTGCCATCAAGTCCAAAGGGGGAGATTGTTGGCATTATGACACAAATTGTGCACTTTGACACAGGTGTTGTCCTTGATGGCAACTCACTCAGATGACAGATCACAATTCAGACTCACAGAATGTAGAAAAAGAGGTATACACAAGTTCCCCATTGACCATGCCACATGTGCAGATGGGTTCACAGACCAAAAGGTGTGTATAGCGTACACACGCACTTCATAAAAGGAAAGGCACGTATATGTTGGGAAACTTTGTTTTGGTCTGTGGTGTTTGGTCCAAGGTATTTTTATCCACAGTATTGGTCCAAGGTATCGTGTCCAAAGTGTTGACCCCAGGTATTTGGTCCAAGGTATTGGTTCGAAGTGGTTTTGGTCTATGGTATTGAGTAAGGCCTAAGACTATAAAAGGAGGAGAAGATCATTAGGCCAAGTCACTCATCAATTGAATATCTAATGAAGAGCAAGATCTAGAATACAGGTTATTGAGTTATGGTGCATAGATGGATCTGAATCAAGGATAAACCTGAGTGCTTGATGAAGGATATGTTCTATTGATGGGTCAACATCTTAAGGCTTGAAGAGAAGTATCTTTGTGTGGTTTTGATCTTTTATCTGAATAACTAGCGCATGTTGTAATCTGTAAATATGATGATTTGGGTATAACTAACGTTTGGAATTGTTGTAAAGTTTAAATCATCATTTATAGATTTTTACATAGGTTCACTTTAGCAGAGGCGCATATACACGTTGGTTTTGCATATAAAAACAGTGTATATGTAGGTTCGCGTTGAGAAAATGGCGTATGTATGCAGGTTTGACACATTGAAGTAGCGTATACCTAATAAAATATGCTTTAGCTACTTATGGTTGTTGTTGCAGTGTTCTGGGTTCTAGCTTGAGTTCTGGTTACCGTTATTGTATTCTGGTTATAACATTCTGAGAAGTGATTGACTGATTCAGTTTTGGTTGGTGAAAAGGAGATTGATTGATGCAAATATTTTTGATGTTTGATTGATGTTATTGATGGATCCAAACTAAAAATTTATGAAACGTGGTCCTTGGAATAAAAGAGAAGGTTTTAGTGTTCTGTAGGCCAACATCTACGTACTAGTAAACACCTCAGCTAGTACAAGAGCTAGGGGGTTGTGGCTCCCTTCCAAGAGAAGCTAGAGAACGAGAGAAGGTTCTAGCCTTCTGTAGGTAGGCTCCTGCATACTTGTATAAGACTGCACCAGTACAAAATTGTAAAAATATGTTTCTTATTAAAAGAATATAGAGACGATTGCAACAGGTGGTTTTCACCCACATTGGGTTTCCACCTTATATCTTGTGTTCATGTGTGTGATTGTCTGTTATGTTTTTACTACACCTAGTTACTGTTTATATGGTTCTGATGCACAGATTAAAGATCAACATATGATGAATTAACTATGTTACAAGTTTGAATGGTATACGCTAGTTGCCTTAAATACAGTTGTGTATACACGCAAGTTTGATTAACTGAAGTAGCGTATATAAATCTGAAATGAAATATTAATACTGATTCACCCCCCCCCCCTCTCAATATTATTTCCAACATTTTCCATGTCCATTTCTATATATTCCTTCGAAACTTCAAGTACCAAGTAATGAACCTCTCTCTGAAGGAAACTACATTTACTAAACTTGACATACAATTGATTCTCTCTCAACACTATTAACACTACAACTAGGTTCTTTGTATGCTCTTCCTCATTCTTATAATATATTAATATGTCATCAATGAATACTATCACAAAGTTGTCTAGATAAGCATGCACACACTATTCATCGAACGCATGAAAGTAGTTTGAGCATTAGTAAGACCAAAAGGAACTACTACAAACTCATAATACCCATATTTGCTATGAAGAATGATGTTGTAGATGTCTTTTTCTTTGATGCATACCTAATGATATCCTAACCTCAAGCCAATCTTTGACAACATTTCTACTCCCTTCAGCTAATCAAACAAGTCATAAATTTGTGGTAAAGGATACCTTCTCTTGATCATCACCTTGTTCAACTTCCCATAATCAATACACAATTTTAGAGTACCATCATTCTTCACAAACAATACTGGTCCACCCCAAGCCAACACACTTGGCCTAATTTATCCCTTATCGATCATTTCTGTAAGCTGCAGCTCCAATTACACCAAATTTAGATTGCTTATATTGTAAGGCTCCTTCGATGTTGGTGTCGGTCCTGGCATCAACTCAGTAGAAAATTCCATTTCCCTATGAGAAAGTAACTCAGAAATATCTACTGAAAATAAATCCTAAAACTATTGTAAAATAAGATAACTCCGCAAGACTTGAACATCCTCAACATCATTTCCTTTGTCACTAGAAATATGAAATGCAAACAATACACACCCTTTCCTGTGACTACGCTTTTCCTGCATAGTTGTAACTATTGTCACTAACGTAGGCTTCTTCTTACTCTACAATATTATTGTCTCTCCATCATCATCCAAGCATTCAATAGACTTGTCATAACAATCTACACTAGATAACTCCACAAGACTTGAACATCCTCAACATCATTTCCTTTTTCACTAGAAATATGAAATGCAAACAATACACACCCTTTCCTGTGACTACGCTTTTGCTGCATAGTTGTAACTATTGTCACTAATGTAGGCTTCTTCTTACTCTGCAATATTATTGTCTCTCCATCATCATCCAAGCATTCAATAGACTTTTCATAACAATCTACCTTAGTCCTGTCAATATACAACTAATCCATACCTAACAAGATATTGTAGGATCCCAATGGAAGTACATTTAGATGTGCTGGCATAGACATATCGTTCAACTTAAATGAAAAAAATATCACGCAATAATGAAATTTTTTCTTAGTACTTGTAGCCAACTGCACCAACCAAGGCTCTAAATGCACTTATTTATTCAAGCAACACTTATCCACTTGGTAAAAACTTATATAACTATAGTTAGATCTAGGTTCAATAACAATAGAAACAACTTGATCACAAATCTTATCTTCCATCTAGATAATAGATGCCTAATGATCAACCTCACTATTATCCAATGCTTCATATATTCAAAGAATACCTTGTCCAACATCTCCAACTATATGTGCCTGTTGAGCACTATAAATATCAGGTTTGTCACCTTGATGTTGTGGACAATCTCTCCTACGATGATCCTTGCCATAAGTCCACACTAGAAAGGCTCCCTTCCATTACCCTTATTCTTCTCCTCAGACTGAAATCCCTCTCCTCTGTCAACTACATTGAATTTCTTGTATGGTGATGCATTCTCCTTTTGACCTACATCCATAGGTATTCCTCGCTTATTATGCTATTTTCCCTTAGTTTTGTCATTACCTTTCCAATCCTACTTAGGTTCAAACTTACACTTAGACTGCTCATAACAATGTTTCAATTTCTTATTTACTTCCTCCAATGTCCAAGGATCATCATACTCAGTATGATCCTTAAATGATAATGGAAATCCACTAATGGATCTTTGAACCTTCCTCTTTTAATCCTTAAGATACAACACTTACCTCTATAACTCCAAAAAAATAGTTGAATACTCTTCATTTTGCATAGAGCCCATCTCCAACTCGTAGAACGTCTTAGCCTTACCATCATAGTATCTCTATGAAAAATACTTCTTTATGAAATGTCTTTTGAACTCATGCCAACTCAACTCCTCTATCTTGATGCCACTAAAACGCTTCACATCTTCCCACCAGAAGTCTTCTTTCCCATTGAGAATAAAAGTAACTATCTTTTCCTTCATATCCTATTCATGTAGCTCACAAAACTTCTTCATCCCAAGAAACCATTCTTCTTCATCTTTTAGTTTCTTCAACTCTCCATCGAATGTAGGAGGCTTGGATTTCATGAAATCATATGGAAATTATTTCTTTCCATTCTTCCTGTAAGGATGATAACGATGATGACCATGTTGTCTCTCGAATCGAAAGCTAGAATAGAACCCATAACCACTACCTCTCATGTTTAGTGTATCCATCGATCTACCACCTCTAATCGTGTCATCCATGTCTGACCTGTGCCCTCAATGAAACCTGCTACCATATGCCCCACTAATCCCTTCCTCCTATCCATAACTGATTTGTGGTTGTCTTTGTATCTACAAATACGATAAACATTGAAGGATCACTACATTGACCTCTCCTTGCTTTTCTTGTGCTCTGGCAAGTCTATCATGTGAATGACTTATCTTGTCGATATTCTCCTTACATCTTCGGATCTCTACCTTTGAACTTCCCAAGGTATTTTCTATGTCAGGAGAGTGCACATCTTTGTGTTGCTCATATGATCTATAAGGAGATTCACATGAACTATAATCCACCATTTTTCTTGTCATCTACGATCTTGTACTTATTACAAACATACCATGTCAGATAAACCAAATATAAACATAATCCGACATATCTAAGTGAATTTCAAGTGATCCTATCTCACCTACATAGTCAATCTAGATTAGCATAACATATGTATATATAATGAAATCAACATATCAATTGTCTCAACATCAACACCGTACCAACGTCGTAACATACCAACACCATCATCATGACACAAGACTACAACAATACTATCACAATGCATGCATAACAAACATATCGAAAACTAACATGCATGCATGACAAACACATTATGTCCATCTAGTCCAAGTGTTTGAACCTATACATTTTAATAGCAATCTATAACCACCCCATCCCACATTTACCCAACTTCACCACCCTACTAGCGGAAACATGAGACAAAGAGTTACTATGACATGACCCAACCTCCAAGCTATAGTTAAAAAATTAAGGCCTACAACTGGCCACAAAATGACAACACACAACATTCCAGATGGCAACAAGATACTCAGGGGCCAAAGGAGCAGCCAAGGTGGCCAAAGCTTGAGTTGTGGCACTTTTTCAGTGACCTAGACCCCCAACCACATGTATGGCAAAGCACGGGTGTAGTTGAAGGCCTCCAACAACATGCACAACACTACTTGAGTCTTTCCATAATGATACATGTCATGAAAACAAGGCTAAACATTCAAACTCGAATCAAAAACTTGACCTAGATTGCTCAGAACATACTTGAGGTTTCATTAAACATATGAAAAACATGTAAGCTACATGTCATGAATCCATATTTGATCATAATAGTTTGAGATTCATTTGACAATCACCAAGAAGGCCCAATACCCTCTCCACATAGCTGCAACAAAACTTAGTATTCCATACATTCATCAACCAAGCAATAGCTAAACCATTCATGACACGAGCCATAAATAACATGCATCATGTAACAACGAAAGAACCAATATAAAATCAGCATAGGAACCATGGAAACTCAACCATAATATCACCAACATAATTGCTACAAATATACATGAATCACAATAAAATAATAGTCTTATTAATCCATGAAAATACCAACCACAAGGACTTCCACGTACCGCCAGACCATAAATTGGGTTGAACCAAATCTCTCTTCTAGACAATCACCCCCGTGCCATCTTCCAAACAAAAATGTGGGATCTCATGGAATAAACATCAACAAACCTAAACCAGAGCTTCGAGAGTCCAAACCACCTCAATTCTCATCCATGGTGACTCCACCTCCATGTTTGGACATCACTAACACCAACTAGATTGGTCCGAGGCTCCAAAGTGTTTGTCCAGCCCATCTCTAGGGACTAGTAATTCAACCCAACTACGGATCGAGAGCTTTTTTCCCAACCTAGGGTCTAGGACTAGTAACTCAACCCAAGATGCTCCAGATTTCCAAAGTGTTTGTTCCAACCCACAACCATAAGGAATTATGAGCATTAATTAGAAAACAATGAAGTGGAAAAACCCACAACACTATGGCTACCCAGGAAATGGCAATGCACGACTAAAACCATTGTCAATATAGGAAAATATCCATGCCAATGAAAACTCATAACTATGACTAGGAAAAAATTACTTTTATAATTTGTATGGCAATCTAGAAAATAGGAATTCTAAAACAAAGATGATGATTATGTTGACCATTGAAATGTCGTCCACCATGCAAATTATAACACTATATACAATATAAACATGACAAAAAGAAATGAATTAGGTCTGTGTTGATTAGTGTTGATCTTGTTAGGATATTCCGACACATAGGACTAGTTAAGTATAACTTGGTCTAGTATAGAGTTAGGTAAAGTGTGTTTCTTTACTATGTACAATTGTAACTTACAATCTGATGGTCATGATACGTAGTGATCCGACGGTTCATTCTCTCCTTGGTATTACAGACACTTGATCCGTGGCTTAACACTCGATTGGTCCGTGAATTTTATTTAAAGCGCATGGAGAGCCATTTGTAGGTTAACCGTTCACAAGAGAAGCTTATGTAAATTTTCATTCTTTTATTAATAAATTGTCTGAAGTGGCCGCGTTGGCTCAGGCCGTGGACTATTTCCCTCTTTGAGGGTTTTAACCACATCAAAATACTGGTGTATTGATGTGTGATCTGTTTGTGAGTGGTGTCCTTTGGGGTTCTGTCTGAGGAACTTACCCTGTAAATTCCTACATGGTATCAAAGCTATTTGAGGGCCGCGTCCGTTGGTGATCCAAATCTGAAGCCGGTACAACTGCATCCAACTGCCATCTCCTAGATCTGCTATTTTTGACTGCTTTCGGGCCGAGAGGACTGCTCTATTATTTTAGGAGCATCTGTTCCAGTGAGGAACCCCTTTCGTTTCACGTGAAAAGGTTTCCGGTAGCCCTAGCTGTGTCATTTTTAAGATCTGGAGGTATACAGTGTTTGTTTGCAGTTTACAGTTATTTTCTCTCTGTTTATTTTGGTTTCAGTTTATTTAGATCTTTTTTTTATTATTACCGGATCTATACCTTTCATTTCTTTGTATGCTCTTTGCCCTATGACTCTGTGCAATCTGGGCAAATCAGAAACAGAAAGGAAGGATTTTTCTCATGCGTATGCTCTTTTCCCTGCGCCTTAGTGTGATCTTGGAAAATCAGAAACATTGAGGAAAATATTTAGTTTCGGGAAAACTAACCTTAAGCCATAAGGCTTGTTTTTTTTGTATGTCCGTGTTGGTTTCTGTGTTTTTGTTTTGTAGGAAGAAAAAGAGCTTTCTCAATCAAGCACGCAATCCAAAGCTTCAGTGACCAAAAGAAAACAAAGTGCCCCCCCCCCCC